>VCNE01000313.1:0-20166 GCA_009869805.1 Oncopodura yosiiana | reverse complement strand
AAGTTTACAGAACTCACTGAGAAAATTGGCATTGCTTCCAACATAAATATTAAAACTTATATTGATCTTGTCTTTAAGTAAGTTATTTTTTTGTGTGTAAAGTCTCCATAAAATAAGTTTTTGTAAATTCTTAAATATTAACTATATAATATAATGTAGTCAAGGAATGAATCCTGATGAAGTTTTGAGTGGACTTTATGATCTTCACAATCTTCCAGACATTTGTTATCAAAGAGAAGTAGAATGTGATCCACAATACCCATATCGTCATATTAATGGTGTTTGTAATAATCTACAATATCCTTATTGGGGAGCTTCATTCACTGTAATTGATAGAATTCGTCCTGCAGTTTATAAAGATGGTAAATATAATTATAGTTGAAAAATTACATGGAACTTTTTATTTGACTTTGAAATTGATGAAATGTAGATTTTAATGAGCCAAGAGGCGGATTTGAATCTAGCCTTCCAAATCCAAGACATGTCAGTAGCATTATTCACAATGACTTGATTGCTCCAGATAGTCGTATTACTAATATGGTTGGACAGCTTGGCCAATTCATAGACCATGATTTGTCATTAACTCCAGAGTAATTATAATTAACAACTAAAGTAATTAAATTAATTAAAAATATGACATTATATTATTTTTGTAAATTAAAATAGAGCTGAGCGTCCCTGTTGTGATCCAATTGAAGGACAACATACAGATTGTCACAACATTGAAATTTTTGCTGTAAGATTTTCAATAACAAATTTTAAAAATAGTTTTAATTGTATGTATTTTTATTCTTAATTAATTATATAGAATGACACTTTTTACTCTAATCTCATTATACCTCAAAGATGTATGCCTTTCACAAGATCTACTGCATATTGTTTTCCAAGTACGTTAGAAAAAATCTCGCATAAGTAGAATTATTATCGTATTTGAGATTTTATTTCCAACATTATACATTATATATAGCTCCAAGTGGATCGTCGTGAACAATTCAACATTCTTACTCATCAAATTGACGGTTCTCAAGTTTATGGATCAGAAAGTCAAAGAGAGTATTATTTAAGAGCTTATGAAGGAGGAAGATTAAGAGTTAATGGCTCAAATCCTTTACTCTTACCAACTGTTCATGAAGTAGAAGAAATCGTAGGAACTGAGATTGAGTTTAAAGGATTATTTTTAGCTGGAGATGAAAGAGGTAACTGGTTAATAAATCATGTTTATTTAGACTTACTACATGAATATACTAAAATGACTTAATTTCAATTTAGTTAATGAAATGCCAGCTTTAGCTACATTGCACACTTGTAAGTCATTCTCATTTTTAATATTTATGGAAAAATTACAATGTTTAATGATTATACTTTTGTTGTTTTCATAGTATTTGTGAGAGAACACAATCGATTAGCTGATGCAATTTACAAAAGCAATCCTTCATTATCTGATGAAGTTATTTTCCAAGTAGCTCGAAAAATTTTGATAGCTCAATGGCAAAATATTATTTATGGTAAGTTATGGTTAACTCTCACAGAAGTTACTAATAATTATCAGCATCGTATTTAATCTTTTTCTTGAAATGTTACTTTTAGATGAATGGTTGCCAATTATTTTAGGACCGATGGCTATGAGAACTTATGATTTAGAACTAAATGGCTACTCTACTTACAACCCTTATACTAAACCAACTATTTTTCATGTATTTTCTTCCAATTATTTTAGGACCGATGGCTATGAGAACTTATGATTTAGAACTAAATGGCTACTCTACTTACAACCCTTATACTAAACCAACTATTTTTCATGTATTTGCTGACGCAGCTTTCAGGTATACAATTATAATTAAATTTAATATACTAGATCATATAATATAATCTGCATAAAATTACTTTATTAAAGATTTGGACATACACTAATTAATGGAATAGTTCAACTTTACAAACTATTTGGCCACAATGTTGAAATGATTGGACAATATCGAGTTCGTGACAATGTCTTTGAATCAGAGCAATTGACACAACATAATGGAAAAGGATTTGACTACATTTTAGCTGGATTATTTACTCAACATGCTCAAACTTTTGACAATCATGTAACTGAAGATTTAGGCCACTTTGTTTTAAGAGAAAAGGGAAAAGATTTTGGTGGAGATTTATTAGCTCGTAATATTCATAGAGCCAGAGAGCACGGAGTTCCAGAATACAATTCTTATAGAGAATTTTGTGGTCTCTCTTCATTAACCACTTGGGACAATCCACCAAAAGGTAGACAAAAGCTTTTATATACTACAAATATTGACACAACATGTAATAATAATATTAATATAATAATTTCTTTTAGAAATTCGTCCAAGTGTTTGGGAAGATTTCTCAAATCTCTATTCTAGTCCATTGGACATTGATATTTTCTCTGGAGGATTATCAGAGTATCCAGTAGCTGATGGAATTTCCGGTCCTACCTTTGTATGCCTCAAAGCTTTACAGTTCCAAAGACTCAAGGATGGAGACAGATTCTTTTTTACTCATGCTAATACAGTAGGAAGCTTGACACCTGAGCAATTGGCTAATATTCGTGCTAGAAACTTTGGAGATTTGATTTGTGACAATAGTGATCTTTACAAAACTCCTAGAAATGTATTTCATACTGTCTCTCACTCGTAAGTTATTGGGATTTCAATTTATTTGCTAGTTCATCAAAAAAATATATAATATGCAATATGTGACATTTTATTTTGTTTTATTGTAAACAGAAATCATTACATTGACTGTAATGATCCACGTAGAGCAAAAATTGATGTTGACCTGTTTATGAAGAATTTGTACTAGTCAGTTGTAAATGATAAAGGAACTCAGCATATAATTAATATTATTTCTCATTCTATGTCCTAGTACAATGTAATTTCATATTTTGTATTTAATCGTTAATAAAAACAGCAGTAAAATTTTCAATTAACTTGTAGTATAAATTTATTCACAGTATAACATCAAAATTATAAGTAGTCTCATATTACCCCATGAATGTAAAAAATATACAATGTAACAGTAAGTATAAAGCACAATAGTTGCATATTAAAGATAGTAGAGTAATATTTGACAAAAAAAAGACTTAATTTTTTTATACTCCTTTACGAGCAAAGTAACTTGGTTTCCACACACATTGTTTTCAAATATGATGAGTAGTACTGTAATAAAACAGATTCATTATATTTTTGAGTAATTAAGAATAATTAGATTTTAATACCGCTTGAGATTTGCATTTCCATTTGAGATTTCCAGATGAATCCCTAAACTTGTATAAACCTGGATCAACTATACAATAAAAATTAATTCAGAAAATAGTATGTTAATTAACCTCTATAGATAGATAAGTTATATTTTTTGTTTTTTGTTACCTTTTATGGCATTTGTATATAAAGCTGGTCCATCAGTTCCAGGAAGATAGGTCCATAATTGAGTCTCTCCTGTTGAAGGATTGTAAGAGTATCTGTAGCCGTAAGCATCAATACTAACAGCCAAAAGTAAAAGTAATGATAAACGAAGAGTCACTCTAAGGAATCCCATTATTAGGATTTGTTCTAAAATCACTTAAAATTCTGCTTTGAACTCTTGTGTGAATCAATATGATATGGTTTTCACAAGAGGAGATAATTTCCCTTTATATAGTTTTCGGTTAATTGTCAAGATCGTCGTCATTCGTACCCTTGTATTTTATGAGTTATTTTGGGTACAGAGATTTTACTCTACCTTCCTAACTAACTTACTAACAAAGCTACAAAAGATCAAAAAGGGTTATGCCTTCATCCCTCCTTTTCATATCTTACCTACCACATAGTTACATTTTTACTAACGTAATAAGTACAGAAAAGTGAGATGATGCATGTAAAAATGTGATTAAGTGGATACATATAATGTGAATTTAAGTTGATATGTGAAGCTCGTGACTAGCTGTAGATTAAATATTCATTGATTTATTCTCCTCATCTCTTCACATTTTCATATATATATATATATTTCTCATCTTCATATATGTAAGTGTGTATGATATGAGCATTTGATGCAAATGAGCTTTGTATAAACTATAATGTTCGTAAAAAAATGTATAAAATGATTTAAATTACTTCAACTACATTGTTCCTCTGTCAAAATAGTGCGGAGTAATGAAGGGTAATAACAATAACTAATATTTTTATTAGATTTAATAATGCAAGTTTTAATAATGAGGGACAAAAAGAGAGAGACAAAAAGGTCAAAAAGTATTCCATCACAGATCAAAACATTTATCTATTTATGCACCTTCTTCTACCCTTCTAAAATTTTCATATACAAATCAGGAAGGGAACATTTTTTTATTTTAGGTATTTTTCCATGAACAACTTTATTTTTATGACACAAGATGAAAGGGGAAACAAGTAAACTAGCAAAAAAACTTTTTTGACATTGAGATTTGCTGGAACAATGAAAGTAGGTTGATCTTCTATTGATCTTTCAACTCTACATAGATAATCATTATGTTTATTTTTACATAAGAAGAGAGTGAGTCAACTTTAAAACTGATGTCATGCTTTGATCTAAATTATTTTCCTGGTGATGAATTTATTACATTTTTATATTGACATTTAACCCGGATATTGTTTCTAAAACTGAAACCTATATAGTCATCTTCACAAATAGTAATACATTAATATATTAATAAAACCATAATATTTACATTTTAGTGTAATTTTAGTAGTCGCCAAAGAGTGTGATATATGAGAAAAATGCTTGCTTATAATTGCTAAAATGCTACATAGACATAAGATTAACAAAAATATGCAAATACAAATAATTGCTTCTTGGTCCAAGCTACTAATTATTTGTGTACACAACCATAAAACTAAACTACTTATATACAGTGTTGTGTAAAAAAGAGAAGATACTCAATATTACACTGACTTCTTACTCTTCTGTGAATTTTAATTTTAACTAATAACAAACAAACGTTAGTAATCATAATAATAATGTTTAATAAGAGATATTATTATTGTATATATTTACATATGCTACTATCGCGTCTCACATAAATAATTCACCAGTGAAGAATTTTAATGGCCTTTAATTTATAATGACGAAAACGACGACGAATTTTGTATTTTCAGCAACGATATCATCACTTATTACTTACATGCATATTATATAGCAGTTGTATCTACAACAAGTTCCATTTCTCTAGTCTCATCTTCTCTCACCAACTCAAAATGTTTTTTCAAGGTAACTAATTGAGTAATTTTCGGACAGTTTTTTATCCTGCCAGCAGACGATGATAACTATTTTGGCAACTGAAAACTTGCAAATTATGGACTATAATATCTCTTTCTACTTTTCTCGTGAGTAGACTCAGACTGTTTACGTAGATACAATGTAAAACGCTGTGAGTTTTTAGTTAAGAAAATTTATGATGTTGACTACTTATTTAAACATTATAACTATACATTTCGAAATTTATGGCTTTTTATGATAAACGCACAAGTTTTTTTATATTAAATTAGTAGTAATCATGTAGGTAATAGCAAAGCAGCAGGAGTAATGAGTATGATTATGTAGCAATGTTGTTTTTAAGTGAGGAATGGCTAATTTCTTGTGCGAAAATATATTGCTCCTTGCCTACCACAATGCTTTAGAAGAATGATTCATAGTCTAAAAATTTTTCTTTGTAATAAATATTTGTTGAGTCTTCATCTCAAGGAAGCAAATCAAAGAAGAGTATATCTATTTGCATTCAGTGCATAAAATTTCCTACATGTCATCACAATGTTTTAAAATAAATGACACTTTTCCCTAGAGCAAACAATTGAGATACAAAGCCAGAAGTTTTGATGACACTCTAGACAGAAAACTATTGAAATCTTTTATTATATATAATGTAAGAGACTACATTTTAGATGAAATGAAGTGTTGAAATCAGAAATCATGTAGTGATTCCAAAACAGGTTTATGATTTATGAATTTTAAATTTAAATGAATTGAAATGTATAAAAATGCTAGTTTAGCATTGTTATTCTGTCACAACTGTCTTGTTAGCTTGTTGTCTTTTGTGAAGTTTGACAAAAAGACCTCCCTTTGGTCGCAGCGTTACATGTGGAAGAAGTTTAATATCTTCTCGCCTCTGAGCTGGTTCTATATTAAAATTGCGTAGAATGTGAGATAAAATCACTTTCATCTTGAGCATCTATATACAATTCAACAAAAAATATTATTGTAATTAATTAAAGATTTTTTTTGATTATTACAAACTTACAGCAAACTTTTGTCCAATGCAATTTCTTGCCCCTGCAGCAAATGCCTAAATTAAAAAAATAATTTAAGATATGAGTAAATAGTAATAAAGAACTTGAATAGAACTTGGGAAAACGTACACAATATGCAAATGGACTTCGATTTTTACAATTTTCCAATAAAAATCTATCAGGATCAAATTTTTCAGGTTGTGGAAAGTATTTCGGATCGCGATGTAATTCATAGATTAAGACAACTGCAGAAGATCCTTTTGGTATAATTTTCCCATCATTTAAAACACAATCTTGTCGTAATTTCCTCATATTTACAGGAGCTGCTGGATATAAACGTAAAGTTTCTTTGATACATCTTTCCAAGTATTTCATTTTAGGAACATCACGCATTGTACAAGGACGATTTTCATCAGAAGATGAACTATTATTACAAGAGCCAAAAATTTGATCTAGTTCCTCTTGTACTTTGAGTTGATGCTCTGGATAGCATGCGAGAAGAAATAAAGCAAATGTAATTGTTGGACCTGTGTCAAATATTGTAAAAATGAGGAAAATGTAAAAAACTTATTGAATATAATATGTGTGCATACTTGTAGTATCATGGCCAGCCCAAATAATTGTGCTGACTTCATCTCTTACATCCTTGTCACTTATCACGTTTTTTTGACTTGAGTTTTCTTCTTGAATATCTAGTAACAAGTCTAAAAATGCACGACGTCTATCATCATTGTTACTAGTTGTTGTTATATCTGTACAGTTGACATTGACATTGATTCTGGATTCTTTTCTTTCTGCCTTTCGCAGCTGGATAATCTAAAAGTATATACGTCATTATTGCACAAATATTATTAAAAAAATTGCTCAACATTCTAATAAATATAATTATACTTTGTCTGTAAATTCATGAACGATTTTTAAGCATCGAGTCTCTTCTCTTCCTCTAAAAGACAATTTCCAAATCCATTCCGGTCTAAGCCATGGTCTTACAGATCTTTCCATAACTAACTCTACAACTCTATGGACAGCTATTACAACTTGGGACTCACTTCCTTCTTTACTTTGAGCATATATTTTTCTTCCTAAAGCTGATTCTATGTATAATAAAAATTTGACAAGATTTACTACAACATGTACATATGTACCGAGTTGTATATTAAAAAATTGTTTACCACATATAATATCTAAAGTACATCTTGTTGCATAACTATACATATCGAACCGTTTTCCATTACAGCATTCATTTTTCAAAATTTGAACTAATGTTTGACTTTGAGAATTGAAAATATTTATAAACTCATCCAATATACGGAAATGAAATGCTGGAGTAAGAAGCTTTCTTTTTTCTATCCATTTAGATCCATTTGATGTAACAAGTCCATGACCAAGCCATGATTCCATTGTTTGATAATCTTCATTTTTGTCAATATTGACACTAGAGCTATAAAATTTTTCAGCCACTTCTGCATTAGCAAGGATGACATAAGGTCTATTGCCAATAAATGCTCGAAAACAACGGCCATATTCTTTTACCCACAGTCCAAGTATAGGAAATACATCTAATAAAATATTTATCTATATTATTTATGTCAAATATATGTAAAAAAATAAGTCTCACCATGATTTTCTACATTGAATACTAAAGCATTTCCAAATAAAGGAAAAGTTGATGGTCCAGGAAATTCATTAACTAATTTCCAAATTCTTGGCTCAATCCAAATAAAAGTGATGTATAATTTGTAAATTAGAATTAATAAAATTACAAGAATGCACAATTCTTTTAGTGTCAATATTGGAGATAGAATTACAGATTTTTGAAATGTTAGTGATTCCTATTTCGGCTACTCAAATACATCTAAGCTATTTAATTAAATTATTTATACAATAAAATAGCAAGGCTTATTTAATTAAATCTGTTGTAATTATAAGGTTGTGTAATATATAATATATTGCGAAAAGACATAATATAAACTTTCCCAGAGCTTAAGATATATTTATTTGCAAATTCCCATAACTATATATTTTGTCATTAATAAAGGTCAAGTTCAATTTAATGAATATAAAATTATGCACTCATGAAATTACATTTTTCTTCTTTTCCGTCGTGAAGACAGGAGGAGAATGAATTTTATAGTGTGGTTATGTCACAATTACTCATCATACAAGTCATAAATCATTATAGTCTCACGCGACATTTTACTGTAGGTCTCTTGCTGATGATACTGAAGGTAAGATCTCTGTAACAGAGGCTCTCTGTTACAATCTATGTAGTTTAAAGTTGGAAACAGTCAATACAATATATTCTCTTCTAACTTTCTATAATATTTTCTATGCTCTTGTGGATTGACAAGTTTTCTATAATTGTCATCCAATTAATTATTGAATTAGCTTGACGAAGAGTAGACAACTTTGACTCATTCATCTACAGTGATGAAACTGCAAGTTATTATTATATTATTATTAAATTTTAAAACATTTGAGCTAGTCATGATACATTTTCAATGCATGTTTATACATGACATTGACAACTTAATGTCAATTACTAAATGATAATCAAGTACAATGTTAATGCACATTAGTAGAAGATAAGAATCCACTTAATTGTTTTCATAAACACTTCATTTACTGCTTCACTGTGAAATACTAGATATACTTGCATAACAAACTAACAAGAAAAATTTTACCATGTTGTCAAAAGTTTTTAAATTTCTTTTACTTTGCATTGGAATTCAATTAACCATTTCATTGCAATTTCCAATAAATCATCATAATCGTCCTACCAGAAGCTCTAAAGCATTTCCAGATCCTGAGCCAGGAGTTTATTATAATTGTGTTCAAAATGGAACCATCGCACTTACTTTTGGTACTATTTTATATATTTAATATTATTACTGAGTATGACCTCTGATGTCTCTTTTTTAAAAAAAACTAGATGATGGACCACTTGAAACTAGAACTCCTGCAATATTGGATACATTACGACTCATGAATGTTCCAGCAGCATTTTTCGTTAACGGAGATACTTATAGTTCAATTGAACTTCCGGAAGCTGCTGATTGCGTCATTAGAGCAGACCGAGAAGTAAAACTATACATAATTATTATAGATAATACAAAAAAGTTTATATATTTGTAATTATTATTTACAAAAGGGTCATTATGTCGGTCATCATACATGGGATCATTTCGATCTTACAACACTTAATGAGTCAATGATAATTTCAGAAATGTCTTCACTCTCAGATAAATTACTGGAACTTTTAGGACGTCGCCCTAATACAATGCGTCCACCATATGGAGAATATAATGATAATGTAGTAGACATAATTCATCGGCAACTTAACTTATAGTATCATTATGTGGAGTATCGATACATTTGATTGGTCACATCCTGGAGATACAAATGCTGGACTACAACATTATATTGAAGCTTTGTATGGAAATGATCCAAGAACAACTCCAGGCTTTATTAGTTTACATCATGACCCATTGAATGGAGGACCAGAATTGGCAATGACGACAATTAATTATGCAAGAAGTTTAGGATACCGTTATGTTTCTTTAGAAGAGTGTCTTGGATTTGAAATTCAATAGAATTATTTATAATAAGTGTATTATTTGTTATATTTCATGAATAAAAATGAGCCGGAGCAATTTTCATGATGAAAATGCTTCAATAACTAACAAAGCCTTTCTGTACACATTTTTTGCCATCTGCCATCATGAAAGCTAACAAATCCATTGTGAGTGGCGCGCTAACTCTAAATTGCGGAAGTGGCACCAGCAAACCGTATTTTAGTAAGTGAGTGAGTAGTTTACTGTAGGGAGTTGTCATTCTTTAATTACTTCATACTTTTGAACTGTCAAATTAGGAGAAAATGGTAATTTTTAATATAATCAAATGTAGCAAACTAAATGAGCTAATATTTTTATTATTATATAGACTGAGCAACAATTAGATTGTGCGTTGGATTTAATGAGGCGACTGCCACCGCAGCAAATTGAGAAAAACTTGAGTGACCTGATTGACCTGGTGCCTTCACTTTGCGAGGGTAAGAAGTATTTATTTTTGCTATTTACATTAAAGGTCAATCATTGATTTATAGATTGCACTCGAATTTTCTTTTAAGAATCATACATATGACTTGTAATGATTATTAAACGTACTTAATTGACTTTGTTTTTATTTTGTGAAGACTTGTTGTCTTCAGTAGATCAACCGCTCAAAATTGCCCGTGACAAGCAAGTTGGTAAAGATTATCTTCTTTGTGATTACAACCGAGATGGTGATTCTTACAGGTAATATAATGAAGATATATATAAGTCATTTCTTGATAGATAATTTTTATATTATTAATGAATACACAGATCGCCATGGTCCAATACATATGATCCACAACTAGAAGATGGTGCGATGCCATCAGATCGCCTAAGGTTATTATTATTATTATACACATGTTATTTTTCATTATTACAGATCATAAAATTAATTTTCTTTTATTTCTATACATAGACAACTAGAATTAGATGCCAACTCAGCATTTGAACAATATCGTGAAATGTATTTTGAAGGTGGAGTATCTTCAGTTTATTTATGGGATTTGGAACACGGATTTGCAGGAGTAATACTAATCAAAAAAGCTGGAGATGGCTCAAAGAAAATTAAAGGATGTTGGGACTCAATACATGTTGTAGAAGTTGCAGAAAAAAGTACTGGCAAGTCAGCTCACTACAAGCTAACGTCCACTGCCATGCTCTGGCTTCAAACTAATAAAGCTGGTTCAGGAACTATGAATTTAGGTGGAAGTCTCACTAGACAAGTAAGTAACAGCAAAAAATTCTTTCCTTTGATTCTTAGTTAATGTATATGTTTGAATCTCTAGACGGAACAAGATTGTCAGTTAAGTGACACAACTCCTCATATTGCAAATATTGGTAAAATGGTAGAAGATATGGAAAACAAAATTCGGTCAACCCTGAATGAGATTTATTTTGGAAAAACTAAAGATATTGTCAATGGGCTTCGTTCTGTAAATCCTCTTTCTGATCAAAAAGCAAAACAAGTGTTGAAAAATGACTTGGCTGCTGCTCTTCAAAGAAGGGCTAAAGGCTCGTCTGAAAATAATAACTAAAGATAGTACATATTATGATGAGAAATCAGGCTAATTTTTAAACGCAAAAATTGTGTATTTTGCGCACTAGCAGCGCTTCGAGACTAATACTATGCTAAAATACAACCTTTTAACTACCTAAAACGCCTAATGGTACCAAGTTCTTTTAATCTGGTGCCAATAGGCAAGCTATCAAAGTGGTGGTGTTTTCCATGCTAAATGCATTGCGTCAGTTTTTTGCTCAATAAAAAAGTAATTTTGCGCACACCAAATGAGATGAGACTTTTCACACTTGTTTATTGGTTTATTGACAGTTACTTGTCGAAAACGGCGACAAGTTCTTTTAAGTCTAAAGCGAGATTTTCGAGTTTTTGTGTCACCACCACCACTTGTAATAGTAAGTGCTATGGAGCTTGGGTTACCCAGTATACAAGATATGTCTGAAAGACGTCAAAATGGCATTGTACTCAATTTTATTAAAAAGCAAGTGTCTATAAGTAGAACTTTTTTGCATGCATATGCCCAAGTAACGTATGTCTGAAACACGTCAAAAATGTCAATAATAATAATTAAATGCAAGATAGTGTTTAATATTATGTAAGGTGATGAAAGTAACTCAAATGATTCAAAAGTTGTTTTTTTAGCGCTAAGTAAGTTAATATGTTAATTAGTAATGCGCTCATTTATTGTATGTGACTAATTAATAATTCATTGAAGATATTCGTACATAATCGTGTTAATGAATGCCATGGTAAACTACAAACCTAAATGTCCACTTTAGTAGATCATATTGATCCAGTGCCAGGTCACACTACGTGGAAGTCACAAGCTTACTTGCAGTTAGGAGTAAACTTATGCGTGGACACGTTGTGACCCACCTACCTAACCGTGTATTTAAAAAAAAATAAATTGGACCTGGCCAAGTAAACTACAATTTTAATAAATAAAAACAAGTCTGTTCACCAAGACACAATACTAAACTACCACTGAAACCAAATGAACTTGTATGTAAATGAGATCCGAGCAATTTTAGGAAATGGAATTTGGCTCCTCGGAAATCACTGACGCACAAGTACTTAAGTTTTCAATAGTCTAAAGTACAGTAGCTTCAAATGAAAAGACAAGATTAAATTGAATTTGTATAAGTTAATAAGTTAATTGAAATTGAAAACGGAAAAAAGATAAACTACAAAAAGGTTGATTAAATAATTATATTTAATCTCCCCCTTCTTGGCCCCAGCGTGTAGCGCAGAGATGCAAATTGATTAGCTCGGGCACTCAATACTTTTTCTTCAAGTCATTCGACTTATTGCAACCTCAGAATTACTTCGAATGGGATTCAAACTAAGCCTGAGATACAATAAGTTACTGACTTGAAGAAAAAGAATTAAATACAAAAGCCCAATCTATTTACATAACTGTGTAAAAGACATAATTAAAGCTACACGCTGGTTCCAAGAATTAGCAATTAAAAATTAAAAAAAGTTAAAGTAAGTTAAAATTGAAGAAGGTGAGTGATGTCTTCTGATGACTCCTGTTAGTGATATTTATAATTGCCAACTCTTGGTACCAGCGTAATTATGTCAGTGTAAATATGTCAGTATGTCAATTACCTTAATAATTATTTTCAATAGCAAGTTCCATATTTTGATGCCTTTGTGATGATTGTATGATTTGTCCTTTGAAAGTAATCTCACTCAGTTGAAGTCATATTGCATACAAAACAGAAAACTTTAGAGAATTATCTTTCAAATATATATAAAGTAAATTACGTACCATTATCCAAATATGCCATGTTAAATCATAACAAATGTCAAGTTACCATTAATCAACCAGGTTTATTTGAACAAATAAAGAAACAAGAAATAAGAATTAGGAAATAAGAATTTAAAGAAGTATACAAACAAATTAAATTAAATTAATCTTCAATTTCTTCATCGCTAGACTCAATATTATTTTGACTTTCATCGTCAATATCACCTCCTAAATCAATAGGTGCTTCATCATAATCATCAACAGGCATGTCATCATTATTAATTTCATTCTCTAAATAATCGTATACTTTAAAAAAAATCTCAAAAACACAGCTAAAAATCGAATACCAATTTCCAACGAAGCATCCAGAAGATTTATGTCAAGACGTCGACCACGAGGAATAAATTGACTTTGGTTCACACCAAAATATAAAAGAACAGAAGCAGTATGTGCACAGCATCCAACTATACGAGAACCAACCTCACATAAACAATACCATCCAGTCACTCCACTATGACCAACAGAATTTGGCTGATACTCGACAAAAACGTTGTGTGTCTTAATACAATAAAAATCCGTTAAATTAACCAGAATTTATAAGATAATTGAGAATAATACCTTATTAGATCGAAATCTACTTTTTATTTTGACTCTTAGAAGATTAGGAGTAGATTTGTAAAAAAGGAATTTATAGTGGCCATTATTTTCAATATGTTCCTTAGTGTACAATTCAGCCATTTTAATTTGATAAGGCCCTAATGTTATTGTAATTAAATCTTTACTAGTCAATGTGGGAAAATCAGGACAGGAATCTGTTTTGGCTTTCTTCCATACAGCTTTTTCATTGATCATATTATTTAATTCAAGTTTTGATTGAAGCAGATTTGGCATTCCTAATCTAGCTTGAATTGCTACTGATTTTTGTATATGACCATTATTTTCTACAAAAATCCTTTTTCCAAAACAATTCTGTATAGCACATGCAATTTTAAAAAGATGTCCTAATTTTGGGAGATATGGAAGAGGAATGACATGTTGAAAGAACTGAAATCTATTTTTTACAGATGCATGTGCACTCTCAACTATATAACGTTGTGAAGTCACCTAAAATAATACAGAATGTCGAAAACGATATGAAACTAATAAAAATAGGAATAACCTACTGCTCGGCTATATCCAGCTGTGTTGCAATCAAATTGACTTTCATTAGATTTTAATAAAGCTGGCATTTGACAATTAAGTCCTAAATCTTCAGATGTCTTAATTCCATCACGAAAACCTCTATCTAATAAAAGACAATCTTCAGGTCGTACATATTCATTTAGTTTGCTTCCACCAGTAAGCATATGATTTAATATTTTTCCATCATTACTTTTTCCATCAGCATAAAAAAGTCCAGTGCAATCTAATATATAACCATCAGAACCTACGAAAGTTGTAAATTATGAATTGAGATAGCGGATAGAGAATTAAAATATGTGTTTGAATTAATTACCACAAGAAATCATAGCTTTGACAAGAGGTCTGTGCTTATGAGCACTATGAAGTCTATGTTGAAGTTTGAAATTTGACGCCTTTTGAGTATATAAATAAGTTGCGTCCATTACTACACTTAATTGTTGACTATTTAGTCCAAGAGTTGTACGTAAAGATTCAGAGTTGTGCTGAGAAATAAAGTCTTCACGACTAATATGATCAAATCCCAGAAATTGAGGTACGAAATGTTCAATCAAGATTTTGGAGACAGTGGCAATAGTATAGGAAATAATTTGTTGTTCTTGTATACCAAAAAGAAGTCCTAAGAATTGTTGAGAAACAGTAGCTAATCTTAACCTTGCTAGAAAAATTCCAAGTGCAGTTTTTGGACCTCTATTTGAACTATTTCTTAAATGTGCTTCACAATATTTAAATAATTCTTCAAATTGATCTTTAGTAAGACTAGTTAGTGTTACATAATCTTTAGGGCTTATTGAATTGTTATCGAAGTTTATAGTTCCTGATTGTTGTAGCAATTTGAAATCAGTGAAGCGATTAAAAAAATTAACAAATTGACTAGGTTCGAGATCAATAAATTCAGATGCTGGTTCTAATTTTAATAAAGCTTCTATTGTGAATTCTCCTGAAGGTTTGAGATGTTTATCACCAGAACAAATTCTGGAATTAGGATATAAGAAAATTTTTCTATGCTGCCAAGCTGAAAATTTAGCACTGGATGGAACTACAGATCTTCCATTTTTGTCTCCACAAATTATACATTGAGCCTGTGATTTGCTACCTCCTTGTACGTTAAAACGAGTTAATTCTATTTCTTGAGATGAGGTTTGAGAAGACGAAGAAGTAGAGTTAGAAGTACTTGATTGAGCAGACTGACTAGTAGATTGGCTAGAAGAGTCAATTGAGGTTTGACTATGCATTGAGGATAAATTAGAATTTGATTCAGAAGATGATGACGTAGTAGTGTTGCCTGCAATCTATTGAATTAAATTGAGTTGAAAGAACCTAATAAGATTAGTATATTTTGTGAAAAAGAAACCTCAAAATCAGGACTGTCATCATGCTGAATTGGAATATCATTTATATCCTTAGAACAATAAATAAATTATTTACGACTTTGAAGACTACTGAAGTATTAAAAATATATACCTCATTGACAATATCATTATTGACAACTTCACGTTGAACAAATCTACCATCACGAACGACAGAGAAACATTTTTTACAAATGTATTGGTCTTCAGACACACCAGGATAATTTTTAACAATATTAGGCCAAAGTGTTGGAATTCCAGCTCGAAACTTCTTATCATTTGACGAAATTCTTTTTGGACAAATAGCACAAGATAAATGTTGTCTCCTATTTAATATTAGAATTAGTAAAATTTAATTAGAAGAAATCAAGAACTATTACTTTTCAAGATAAACCCTTGGTTTCTTAAAGACAGGTTCGCTTGACATGATTAAAAAACTGCAAAATAAGAGAAATTAGCCATATAGAAGACGAATTTATCAATTGGAAGAGATTTAGATCACATTATGACATTTTAAAGATAACTTGTAAAGACGAGTAGACGACTAAAGTATTTATCAATTGAAAGATATTTAGACCATATTATAACATTTCAAAGACAACTAAAGGATTTATCAGTTGAAAGATTTAGTACCATATTATAACATTTCAAAGACAACTAAAGGATTTATCAGTTGAAAGATTTAGACCATATTATAACATTTCAAAGACAACTAAAGCATTTATCAATTGAAAGCTATTTAGACCATATTATAACATTTCAAAGGTAACTTGTAAAAAAGACTAAAGTATTTATCAATTGGAAGAGATGTACAGCGTAGTTTTAAAGTAGATTCACAATTTGAACGAGAGTTGATAATGCAAGACAAGTTTGGAGTAGTAAGAGGCATGTACAATGTAGTAGTCTCAATTTGAACGAAAGTTGATTATATATATACAACGTAGTTTTATAGCAGATTCACAAATTGAACGAAAGTTGATTATATAATACAGGCTTGGAGTAGTAAGAGGCATGTACAATGTAGTAGTCTCAATTTGAACGAAAGTTGATTATATAATACAGGCTTGGAGTAATAAGACACATATACAACGTAGTTTTATAGTAGATTCACAATTGGAAAGAGAATTGGATATATGCAAGTCTGAGTATTATTGCGCATGAAAAATGAATGCAAATATGAAACTACCTATTAAGAAACACAGAAATGCTTATTCAAATTGACCTATCAAAGTTAAGAAGTCAGAAGCAAGACCCTGTAAGTCTAAAACTTTTGAACATCAAGAGTGACAATCACTTAGAGTTCGTAATTTGATCTCACTTTCCTATATTCGGCTTTCCTGTTATCTAGTAAGAATTAACCATACCGGCCAAATATCGAAGAAGATAACCAGCAACCCAGCTTTTCGGGTCATGAATCTAATTCAGAGGATCAGAAATTGCTTAGGTGTGGTGTTATCCTAATTAAAAATTAAAAGTATGAAGCCATTTTGCCATATAAATGCATTATGTCATATTATTAATGTAAGCAAAGCAATTTAAGCAAGCATATCTGAAATGTTTTTAAATCGATTAGAAATACAAAATCTAACGCATTTTTGACATAACTGGTTACTGGGTACAAAAATATATAAATGAAAGACAATTAAAAAGGAACTTAAAACACAAACGACGAAGCTCTAACGTAATAGGTTAGTTGGGATTTTTGAAAATTGAAAGAATTAATTAAATAAGAAAAGCAATGTTCATTATTTTATTGTACTACTTTTTTTGTAAAAACTAAGTAATCTCCTGAAGACATACTACGGATAGTGTACGAAAGCTTGACTCAACATTTTTACTAAATAATTATTCATTGTATACTGACATTATTTCCCATCATTAATAAGAATAAGCAAAGCAAAGCAAATACATGCAAAATAAAGCTTACTAACACAACAATGAATGTGAATGAATGAATATGTAATTGACTAATAACCTTTTGATCCAGGAGTAGGAAAACGACTGGAAGCTGGACAAGATCAGGACACTGGACAAGACAGGACACTGGACAAGACAGGACACTGGACAAGACAGGACACTGGACAAGACAGGACACTGGACAAGACAGGACACTGGACAAGACAGGACACTGGACAATGACGATGACTAATGACAAAGACGATGACTAATGACAATGACAAAGGATGTTGGACAAGAAATTAAAAAAAACTAGAGATGTTGATAGAAAGATGACAGAATGCTGACTGAACGTTTATTATGCAATGCTCATTTTATTTATAACAAAAGATGCCGCGCAAAGTCTTTGTTCTAAGAACAAAGGAAAGTCTCATCTCATCTTTATATATACCGTCGCTGCTATACTGTATATATCTATATGCAAAATGCTACTAGCAACGTTAGCCATAGCCTGATTTCTCATTCATAATTTGTAGGGTCCTTTTTAATAGTTTTTTAATATAAAAAATCAAATATTGGAAATATTATTGCAATTAAAATGAATCCTACTCCAATAAAAAAAATGTCTAAGAAGGGTATATTAATTTTTAATAGTTTTTTAATATAAAAAATCAAATATTGGAAATATTATTGCAATTAAAATGAATCCTACTCCAATAAAAAAAATGTCTAAGAAGGGTATATATATATAACATAATGTATAAATAATATTTAAAAAAAATAGATAAAGCAAAGCAAAAGAGAACAACGTGAAATGTTTTTAATGATATCCAAAGCTTGTTATATTATTATTGTATTGTTTTTGTGTGGATTTTGTTTTGATTTATATGTATTTACCTATACTACAACAAACTATAATGTATTCCGTTTTTTTCATAATGAAGAAATGCATATATATATATATGAAAATGAGACTAGATGTGTAAAAGAAATGTGTTTACTATGTTTTGTGTCTGTTGTGTAATTCACTTGTATAATATTTGTACGTATTTGTCTACAATAAGAAGAAAGATGAAAAATTGTCATAAATAAAGAGCCCATGTTCTTAAATGCAACAAATATATATAAATATATATTTGAAAATATCAAAAAATGTGCATAACCTTTGTCTTATTTGTATTAGATCATGCTTTCTACTATTATTTGTTCAAGAGTCACACCACCAGATATATGTCACGTCATTACACTAGAATAAATAGTCAGTCAACGTCAATATCTTATAATAATAAAGTAGTTTCAGTACAAATATATATACGTAAAAATTTTTATCTTGTCTTAAAGCTATTGACTCAGTCGTCAGTCCCATTTTCACAGACGAGACAACATTTAGTTAAAAAGATTAAATTACATCTTTTACACACAAGAATACTTTGAAACACGTGTATGTGTCACGCAATTGACGCAATCTTGACATTTTACCTAGTATAAAAAACTTGGGTCGTGTCATATAATTTACCTTGTTTTACACAGGCACAACTCATAGTCTAAATTTTAGACTCTAAAAGTACAAAGGTGTGGTATAATGCGTACAAAAAATTCTGTAAACACATAAAAATTTTTTTTAAAACACATATAAAAGGAGTGTGCAAGATATGATACTTTTGCACCAGCTATCTTATGAAACCAATTCCTAAAATATTAATGTCTTGATGTCTTCTTCTAGCAGATAATAATATCAGTATGTATCCAAAACTATACTATTGAATGCTTCTGGTTTACAATGCGTAAATATAAGTAAGTTAACTATCTGTAAAACAAATAAAATGTGGACTGATCTGGATTTAGAATTATATAAACTCCATATAATATAGCCCTCATTGCTATATATTTATTGCTGTTGAATGAGATTTATTAGAGAGCTTTTGTTCCAAGAAGAGTCCAAGGTAGTTTAATAAACTTGCAACACACATGTATGTACCAACCAACTACCACCCAGATATATTATTGATATTCAGTAGGAGGACACTCATCTTTCATGGCATGATGATGATGACAGAAAAAGATATAAAATGATGAGGACATAATGTTAGAATTCTCATTGCTGTTGCAACTCTTCTTTTGGTGAAGACTCTTTTGTACTTAGAAAACTTCTATTTACTCTCCAGCAGAAAATATGCCACCACTTAATCAAATTGTACATTTACCCAAACCAGTTTTTCCTCAAGGAAGAAAAAGAACGACTACTGTAACTTGTGAAGATGTCTCAGCATCTTACAGAATTGAAGGTCTCAAATTACATGAGTTCCCTGTTGTTGGAATTGTAGTTCATCCTCGAATTATACCTGGATTTTCATACAGGTTAGTTTTTTTCTATATATAGTACTTAATAATTTTTATTTAAAAACTGAAAATGATATTATTATAGAGTAAGGCCATTGACAACATCAAAATTTCTATTCTCTGGACGAGCTTTGCAATTATTGAGTATAGGACAAGGCTATGGGAAGAGAATTACGTTTAAGGCTGACGTTGGAGAAAAGAATGGCAATTCGTAAGTAAACAGACATTTGCATTTTGCAATCTATTTTTTATTTATTAAACCTCTAAATAACTTTTTTTT
>VCNE01000312.1:0-10425 GCA_009869805.1 Oncopodura yosiiana | reverse complement strand
ATGAGAAGATTGCATTTCATTCCTCTCTGACTCTCTCATTTGCAGACTTTGCGTTGACTTTGCTTTGTAATTCCAAATGACTTTTGATATATTGCTCGTCTAGTGGTCTAGTATTAAGACTACTATACAACAAAACGCATTTAAATGAATGAACTGAACCCCTTCTCATTGTTTGGTTACGTGATGTTTAATAAAAAGTGAGTTGTGAACTCTTATTGTCTCTCTCACATTGCGAAATGTGTAACTGTTCTCTTGGCTGTTCAACAACAACAGGACAAATGCACTTTGTTTATTTACTATCTCTCTCTCTCTCTGTGTCTCATATGCATAAAATGTGACACAAACACATTAGCTCATTATACAATACGAGCGACAATATAGTAAGGAGACGACGAGTATTATGTATTACATGTTATATAGGTATATATGCAATGTTTGCTGTATTTGTCAAGTTAAAATCAGTTTCTATTTCTCTCTTGTTTCCTTTTCTCATTCGAGATAACAAGTTGAGTTGTAAATAGTTCTCATTGTATTACCAAATAAAATATTCTATTGTGTCTACTACAGGAGTCAACATCTTAATATATACAAATTACTGAAGTGTGTAAAGCTATCTGTCTACAATTATTATGTCTACTACCTGTCATGTAATATAGTAAGGAGACGACGAGTATTATGTATTACATGTTATATAGGTATATATGCAATGTTTGCTGTATTTGTCAAGTTAAAATCAGTTTCAATTTCTCTCTTGTTTCCTTTTCTCATTTGAGATAACAAGTTGAGTTGTAAATAGTTCTCATTGTATTACCAAATAAAATATTCTATTGTGTCTACAGGAGTCAACATCTTAATATATACAAATTACTGAAGTGTGTAAAGCTATCTGTCTACAATTATTATGTCTACTACCTGTCATGTCAATCAATACCTGATTTGTTCTTATTAACTCATTTTTTTGACTAAATTCAGATCAATATTTGAATTGTTGTCTCTCATTCATTTAGCTACTACATATAAGCTCAATGAACACAAGGAGAGAGAAAGAGACTTTAATTCCTTTTTAATGTAGATAAGTAACTTATTGACGTTATTCATTTTTATAACCTGTTCACGGCACGAGAGAGAGAATGATTCCAATTATTATGCAATAGCATCAACAGAATGTGTAGAAGTACATGTGATCATAATAAAACTAGTGAACTATTTATTTCTCTCTCTCAAACTTGTACAACACATTCTGTGAGATCTGATGTCATGTACAATTATTATAAGAGGTGTATAGTAAAAGTTGTTGAAAATATTTCTCAATTCTCTATTAGATACTTATCATAACATTATTATAACTGTCGCAGCAAAAATAAAAAATAATTCGTCAATATATATATAGTTAGAGAAATGATGTCGTGTGAAGTTAGACACGTGAGTTATAACTTGACGATGTAGAGTCAACACTAATAAAAAAAACTAATGANTAATAAAAAAAACTAATGATTTGAATCAACAAAGTATACAATAAGTGGGTGTGAAATTGATATTAGTAGGACAACATCAAATTGCTTGTAAAAGTATTTTTATCGTAGGTGAGCATAGCCTTGAGAAAATTATTGTCCGCAGAGTTAATTTGGATCAAATTCGGAAGGAGCTTTTTTAAGACAGTTGAAAGTTGTCAATTTTGTTGAAAGTGTCACCCACTGTGTACATTTCATCAGGATTTTTTATGACTATATAAAAAATTCAAAACCTTCAATTCTTTTGGCACTCGTCACTTGTTTATAATGACATGAACTGAAGTAATGAACAAGTTCACTCATACACATGCATGCAGTATGGAAATTTTGACACAATAATAAAAATCTTATTGGTATAAATGCATAATAACAATAATTAAGATATACGGAAGAGACTCCCTGTTGTTAAAAGTTAGCCGACATACCAAAGCAAGTTCAATATTACAAAATTTATCAACGGCATAACTTTTTTTTGAGTTGGTGAATTATTGCTAAGTAATTTAATGAGCTAGTTCTGATATAGCATGTGACAACTTTGTGTGACAGAAATGTCGATGACACAACAAGAGCATATTAGCCGCTCCTTTTATGACAGAACTATACTAGAGAAAAAGAGAACTGCATTGAACTGGTCTAGGCTGGTCAATAGGTTATTGCCATCAAATGCCAGAAAAAAATGAACCTATAGCTCTTTTTATATTACTAATGCTTCACTCACTGTCAATTACTTATGGTAGGTAGTTGGTGATTATCAAATTTCTCAATTTTCAATTTGTTTTCCCAGATTGCAATGCGAAAATGCACATCATTTAATAAAATGCTGTTGGGCCGTGTAGACAATGTAAACTTTTTTCTTAGAGAACACTCGACAAATGCGTGAGTCAACTTACTTACATATATTCGGTCAAAAAAACAAGTTTAATTGGACTTGTTTTTATAATCTCTATCTATATACTCTTCTTGTGTGTATTGTAGTAGAAGACTAACTAAAAGAGCAAAAAAAACATATTGTCAGTCATCGTTCTTCTTATCGTGCCGAACGTTGTCAAGTTTAATGTTCAAATTACAAATTGCAATGGGTTGCTTGTGCTAGAGTTGATGAGTGATGTGCAATATGCAAGATGTTTTCCGTATTTTTTGTTGTAACAATATGTATACAAGGCATTATAAATTTTATATATTTTGTTTCACTAGAAAAAAAAGAAGACAGCTACTTTTAGCTATAGAGCGTGCGGCGACCTTTAATTAGCACATGACAACTTATTATAGCTTAACATAATAATAGTGCAATAGCCCACAAAAATTTTTGTAATGGTCAATCACACTGATAGCTTTGTATATTTATGACGATTGCATATAAATTGAAAGATTGAAATAGCCTGATCTATGTTTCCTAGTATAGCATTCTAGTAGCATTTTGTTGCTTCATTAACTTTGCAAAATTTTACATATGTAGCTCTACATCAGGTAAGTTGTCGGCTCTTGTACGAAACTAGAATAAATAACGTAACTATAAGTACTACACGGGAGAGTTGTTATTTATGCCTCTTGTCACAAGACACGGAAAGTTATTAAAAAGTCGTTAATTGTAACAACAAGGCTTTTGTCAATTGAAAAAATGATTTGACATCTAGGATAGATGCAACCACAACGACATTCTTATAGCAAAATCATTACACCACATTTCAAGAGTTAGTCATTTTGTTGCTGTCTCAGTTCTAGAATGTGACAATAGGGCAATAATATAATAATTGATAGTGCATTCATAAAAGTTTATTTTTATTTCTCTGTGTGGAGTAATAACAAGCATCAAGAGATAGATGAGAACGATAATGTCAGCGAGTTGACAAATGTTCTTTAGAGTTGCAGGATATTCAATTGCAGAAATTTTATAAGGATTGACTAAGGTGAATTTGCAAAGGCGTTTTTATAATTGTCATTATTCTACTTTCCGTATTTGCATTGACCTAACTTATTGTTTGGCTCCATAATTTGTTGATTTTATATTTAAAAAAAACTATAAACTTTAAAATTTTCTGCTACTATGCTTACTAACTAATTGAAGTATTATTTAATGACATACACGTTTTAAAACAAATTATGTGGCATTTAACTCAAGCAACAAAATTTATACTAATTAAAATAACGATAAAAATGAATTTCTGTTATTTAATATAATCTAATTGCATTATTTGATCTCGTGTCAGCTATCTTAAAATATTTTATGTGACATTAAACTCTCAAAAAACAAAAATGAGTCGGAAAGATAAGTCAATGATTCAAAATATCATGGAATTAATTTCTTCTAATTTCTTTAATGTATATAGTTTTGTTCCACAATTTGTTGTGATCAAATATTGAAATATTCCATTTCTTACTTGCTAGAATTAAATCCTGGATGTTACAGAAGCAACTAATTGAACTCTTTTATGTCATTACTGCCTTAATATTTATCATATGGCACTTAATTCTATCTTTTTACAAACAAAAAATACACCAGACAGAAGTCAATCATTGAAAGCAAAAAATATACATTTTTCTAATGAAAAAAATTGAGTTCTGGGTCGAAAGAAAATGCGAGTCAGAGTTACCTATAACAAGTTGTTGTTAGCAGAGTACTAATCAAAGAAGATATAATGACCGCAATGTCAATATACTCTCTAAATATTTAAGCATCAAGTTGAGAGTTGAACTTTGAAAAAAATGAGGCATTGTGCTAACTGCTTAGTTATGTGAATGTCTATGCTATGTACATATATTCCTAAATATTTTAAAGGTCTATAGCACCAAAGAAAAAAATCAACAGATCAAAGTACATTATTAACTAGTTGATCTTACTCCTTTACTACAATGAAACTTGAACTGTTGAACATCTACGCAGTAATACTCATTCATCATGTGTGTGTGTGAGTCTTCAATTTAAACTAGTTAAACAATGTACTACAATAAGTAATTACGACATATTTTGGGCAAGTCTCACTTCACTCTTTGTTACACTTACTTATTCTTCTCTTCTTTTTTCCAACAATGCAATGCAGTTTTGCAGCTTGCACTCATTTCTTCGCTTCTAATCTATTGCTCTTTTTACTTATGAGGTAGCATATGCTCTCTTGCCTTCTGCTGTGCCGACAACCAACTCTTGCTAAACTAGTCATATCATTAAAGATTAAACCATTAAATTAAATAAAAATTCACTATATACAATACATATACGTACTATATCTTTCCTGTATAGATTGCAAACAGTGTGTACCTAATTCTTTAAAGTATTGACTTGAAATTTGCACTTGGATCTTGATTGTTGAAAACATTCGTTTGGTTGCTCGTGAACTCTTTCGAAAGTCTTATCACATGCCACAGTTATTATTATTGGCATAAATATTTGCAATCACACCGCCGCGTATGTCGTCCTCTTATCTCATTACCCAAGACATTTATTTCTCTCTAAGAGTTGACAAACCTTTCAGTCTTTAGTGAGAAGAGAAAAAATGTGAATTAAGTCATATATGACCTGTGATTTTTAAAAAAATGTTTCAATAGTTCTCTTGACTTGACTCATCTTACCTTGTGTATTTATCATGGTCTTTGATGTAATGTACATAAGGTACTATTTATATTGTACTATCTTCACCTCGTACTTTAACTCTTATATTGAGTTTATTGTCTAAAAATGAACCATCGAAGGTTTTCCTTTTCTTATACAACAATACGATTTAGATATATATTCTTATGTTAACTTTATATAGAGTCACGTAATATGTTATAGAGTTGCAAGAAAAAGGTAAAAATCCGTTTTTTCATTGTTTCCATTATTATTACTCTCTCAGAGTATTAAAAGAGTAGCAAACGTTCATGAACCAAGTTAAAAAATGGCTAACGAGTTAAACAATGGAAGAAGGAATTGCGTGTTTTATTACACACATTATTGTACTTGCTTCTCTGCTTGTTAACAATAATACCTTCTTCGCAATTTAAATACTTCTTAACTTCAGGAAGATCCTTACAACGTTTATATGACAGAGGCTATATATATGAATAGTAAAAAATTCTAAAAACTATTTCCGTAGAAGAGTGGAAAAAGACGAGGTTTCCAATAACACAAGGCTATGAGTCAACGAAGCTTGTACTTTCATATGAAAGCTAATAATTGACTATCAATAATAAACATCATATATCATGTTTGCTGTTATGTGATAGAAAGTGCTTTTAGAAACAACGTCACGTATAAATATAAATTGCTTCTTATGTGAGTATAGCTCATTGAGAGAGAGAAAATGAGTGTTACATATTATAGATTTGCTATTGACTATTGACATTAGAGCTAATGGCTCACTCAAAATTTGTATAGCGTAACTTTATTTTTTCCACTACATTTTTTATACTCATTGGTGATGAGAATGTAACATGACTTTGTTGTTTTTTCTTAGTACTATGTAACAGCAACAACAGGATTTTTTACAGATTGAGTTTCTATTGTAATATGTGGCTTTTATACACATGATTATGATGTATATATATACGCATTTTGACTTGACTTTGATAACCACTCAACCAAAGTCAAGTCAGTCAGAGTCAACAAATCACGCGTAAAGAAAACAAATAGCAATATAATAAAGTTATATGTGGCTTTTATATACATGATTATGATGTATATATATACGCATTTTGACTTGACTTTGATAACCACTCAACCAAAGTCAAGTCAGTCAGAGTCAACAAATCACGCGTAAAGAAAACAAATAGCGATATAATAAAGTAGCAAGCAACAACTGTAACACTGCATTACTACTCTATATCAGTATTATTATAACTTTTATATATGTAGGCTTTTTTGTTTTGCACACTTGATTTCACTTTTTCATTTATTGTGACGAGAGAGAGAAATGGCAAGCATAATACCTTAATGGTTTTCACATGATGTCTAACTTTGGTCATTTGCAAAATATAATAAAGCACATCTCCTCCGTTGCTTGAGACTTTGACTTTATCGTCTTATGGTAATGGTAAGGTACTCAACTTGAAACTTTCAAAGTTTCAAGCTATTTTATGAGTACATATATGTAATCTCAGAATTCCTGCAGGAAGAAATTTTTCTACAAGAAATATCAATTCAATTAATTTTGTCACAGGTTTCTTAATTAGAGGCAGACAATCTTCCAAATCTGTTTTAATTATAATTTTTCTATCGACTCCCATAATGCAATTTACTCGACGTCTAACATATACAAAAAATTCTACAAATAAACAACATTGCTCGTTGTCAACTTAACCTCATAAAGTTGACATTTTCTTGTCGTACATCGTTGCATATCATAAACCAGAAATGCATAACATATTTTACATGAAGGAAGAAAACGATACACTTCTCTACTCTCATAGTGCATACTGCTACACAAACTATAAATAATTTATTTTAATAACTTTTCTCCTGACATGAGATTCCGGATATAGTTGACAGCTTTAAAGATATAAATGTTGATAAATTATATGAGTGACTTGACTTGACAGACTGTTATATTCTTTCTATTCTCTATGCTGAGAACAGAGTTGCACTACTAACCTAGCCTAACTCACATAGAAAAGAGTTTTTTGTTTGTTGCAATTTTTTTTGCTCTATAGACTCACATTCAGGGTCTTAAGAATAGAGTAGTGACGTAGTACTGACAGCAAGAATAAAGCACAAGCTGCAATGAACTAACAGCAAAAACAAACCCTTGCAGCTATTTTGCATATTATAAGTGCAAAAAAAAACAATCTCACTTGCTCTATACTCAATCTCCTGTCTTGCCTCTATTGTGTTTTTATCTTTGGAAAGCTGTCAAGAGACGAATATTAACTACATAACGGACATACCTTACTGGAAATTGAAAGTGACTTTGAGCAGCATTGCATAGGCTGTTATTACTACATACCAAAAATTAGCACTAAATTTCAAGTACCTATAATAATAAATTATTGTCATGTAGTAATAGGCTTACAAGTTATAATATCTTAATATATATATATATTGTTACGCTCATAATAAAATAATCAAATTTTGCATTACATGAGAATAGATCACTTTTTCTCTCTCTCTTATGCTATGCACTTAAATTATACGTTATTAGCAAAGCAAATCTTTTTCTTATATGTACACTTCCTTAGCTTTAACTTTTTAACCAACTTCCTTCCGACGACTCTCTGCTTTCTATTTTTTCAATCCATATAAGATTAGCTTTATTTATGACATGTATCCCACTATAGTTATTACATCTTACGTGTTTGGATAGATAGGACAAGATTATTATTACACATTAAATACATGCAATGCTCTGTTGCTGCATTGCTGCTTCGTTACACAATTTTCTGTTACAGAAGTGAAACAAAAGAGTCATAATTTTTCATCTGACATTTACTGTACACTATATAACTAAACTCTCTATTATACAGTTAATATCTTGCTGCGAGACGATCTTGAGAGATCTCTGTTGTAAGGAATTTGGTAGTAAAAATTGTGAAAATCAGAGTTGTAAATCAATTTGTTTTTGTACAATGACAATTAATGATAGTGTTAAAAAAAGTTTCCTTCCTGAGTGTAGTGAGAAGAAAAAAAAAGTTGGACAGTTAAGATTTTTTTGAGGTATATAATAATAAGGGTTGAACTTGATTTAAGCTTGTACAGACAACATGTAGATTTTACTGATATTGATTATATGTATGGTCACTTTGCTTCTTGTCTGAATCAATATCAATGACACGGATTGAGTTGAATGTTAATATGTAAACTTGAGATGTGATATTAAAGACCTCCCAGAGAGCAAGAAAGAGATTCTTATTCAAAAAAACTTTTCCAATGACTCAATTTATATACACACATATCATTAGCCAAAACTTCTCAAGGTGGAAATGTTTAGACTTGGAAAGAAGGAATTGACACTTGAAAATTGGGTTGAAAGATAGCATCACTAAAAGAAGTAAATGAGAAGTCTATTTTTCAAACAAGTTGATGACCCTGCCTCAGTTTTTATCTAATGTATTTAATAGTCTATAGCATTTTTTGATTGTTTTTTGCCTCTGGATATGTGTATTGATTATACATTTGATAACTTTTCAATTTATTGTAAACATCAATATCAATACCGACATATACAGTAGAGTCATGGTCAATTTTTCAATTGAAACTAAATAATATCACTGTCTAAAATATTTTAAGGCTAAACCGACCTTCTTCTAAGCCCTGCTGTTTTTAACTGGCTGACCTATAAATTGAGTTGAAGCCTCCAGCAAGTTAGAGTCAAAAAGTCTTTTGAGTTTAATTTAAGAAAACCTACTAATGACCTTTTGTGTCATTTTTAAAATCACCGAACATCAATTTATTTATGTCAATTGCTAACCTTTTAGCTCATCTACATTTTTCTCATTTTAAATCTGCACATCATTATCCTTAGTCTCAAAATCTCATTTCATTTGCCCTCATACAATTTACTCAGAATTGCAGATTTGAAAAGACAAAACAGAACATATTATGTAAGAATTATTGTAAAGTGTAAACTTACAAGGTTCCTCATCTCTATATGAGTGTATCCTTTTAATCTCAGAAAGTAAAAGTTCAATCACATAAATAAGAATTAAAGTAGCATTATATAACAATGAAATGACTTTTGATGTCTCGACCAGACCACACTCAACAATATATATATAAAAAACGTGAGCATATAAGTGCATTGCTATTATATTTACTGTTTTATCCTCCAACTCTGCAAGTAGTTAACATAATAACTATACATATAAACATACGAGAGAGATGTGTCATATACAATCAAATAAATGAACAAATTGTTTTGAGACTTGAGAGACTCTTTATGATCTTTTGGGCCAAGTGAAGAACAACTGTATCCTCTAGCTATAATGAAAGTCAACAACTGACTTGACTCACTCAGAGTAATATAAAAACAAATAGCAAACGGAGATTTAGGACAATTCATATAATGACCATCAGAGATTAACATTTAACACAAATAACAACAATAACAACATCATATATAGTATAATGAGCATCTCTCTCTCCTCTCAAAAACTAAATTCGTGCACAATTCTCAATGACTACAAGGAGTTAACTCATTTGCAATATGAAAATGCATATAATAATAAATAAACTGTTGCAAACTCTCAGGGAAAGGTTATTATTGTGCTCATTGCTAATTCTATATACTTTTTAAATTTTAAACAGATGAAGTAGTAGTGATGAGTGCCCTTGTAGAAAATGCCTGAAAATTCGCCTTGTTATTATACTACATTTTCATATATTATTAACTGCCCTTTGACCACAAGCTATTTTCTATACTGCATTGTCAACAAGTCAAAAATTGCTCACTATTGTCTTGACTGTCTAAACAACCTAAGAATTTAATTTAATCTTTTTTACCTATATACTTATAGCTTATAACAATACTAATGACATGGTTTGCTCACACATAGAGTAGAGTGCATATATTATTATTATTGTAGAATCTCAGTGGCACTAACTCAATAGTAGTGAAAATATGTTATTAGTGCCACTATTAATTCTAGGTTCAGTTCAATACCACCACAATGTGCAACTGAAGAGAGACCATTTATGGTTTATGGTAATGATGAGTGCGAGAAAATTACAGTTATGTTCTTGTGCTCAGCTATATACACAGAGAGTTGGCTACTGTAATATAATATACTAGACCAGACCAGATTTAGTTGTCCTTCTAGAAAATGTTATTACTTGCCTACCTATCAAAAGAAGAGACTCAACTACGTAGAAGTTGAGTATTATAAAGAAGAAGAATTGAGACGCTGTTGTGTAGAAAAAGAAGCTTTGGAATTGAAGAGGTTGTAAAAGTGTTAATTTCCGGATGACAAAAATTTTAGAGCAAATATTTAGTTAACTGCTCAGTAGTAAATC
>VCNE01000311.1:0-24573 GCA_009869805.1 Oncopodura yosiiana | reverse complement strand
TAGATTTTTTCACAAAATAAAAGTCAAAAAATCAAAATCAAAGAACGTTTTTTGATATATTTGCCTTTGCTGGTCGAATTGGTGTGATGTGACGTTAGGTTAGGCAAAAGAAACCTAAACTAAATGGAACTTGAACATTTTGTATTTTCATATTATCGATTTGCGGACTAGCATTCCTAAGATTAAATGATGTTATGAGTGCATTCAATGAATCAAAAGCTACTATTAAAACTCAGGAAGAAAAAGAATCTTTAACTTTTTTCTTAAAATATTTTAGAGATACATATATCGGTTCTGAATTCTCACCACCGGTTCTGAATTTTGTATAGCCTTTTAATACTGTTAATAAGTTGTATCATTTAATTTTTTTAAGGTTTGAATAAAAGTTCGTTTTTATATTAATTTGTTGTATAGATTTTTTAGGTGTATAGATTTTGATTTTTATAGGAACAGCAATATAGCTTTTTGCATGCAATCTTTACCATAAACTTTCCCAACTCAAGTAAATCTTTGCAGGCAGTTTAGTTTTAACAAGAATTTATTTTATTTAACACCAACATTGTATTTTTTTAAATATAAGTTTGAAATAAGGTCGTCAAATGACTAGAAATTTTTCTTTTAGTACAAATCAATTTTAGTAACAGCCAATTTTTGGTCTATTTTTTCTCTAATGATATGATGATTGCCTTTAATTACTAAACTCATTAAAACATTTCAAGACGATTGTACTATGGCTCTTAATTTCTAGAACGATTATAACAATTAATTTTTTTTAACTATTTTTCTTCTTCTTTAGTAGCCATTTAATAACCAGATTATCAACTACCAACATTTTTTTCAAACACTACAATATTTCAGTTGATTGTATATTTCAAAATTGTAAGTACATTTAACATTTAACTGTGATTTTTTCTTTTTAATATCTTATGACAATTATTATAACCAACATTTTACAAAATGACAAGAGTGACAATATTATGTTGCGTAATAGCTAAACTTGTATTCTTTGGATTTAATTGACTGACAATAGGTCTTGGGTTTAAATCTATGACTAAAATGATTATCTATGACATTTATTTACGTATTTTTTTCTCCTCTCATTATCTTGTCTTAAACAATTTTTTTGCACTCTCACTTTTTTGGGTTTAAAGCTACAGCACCAATACGACAACAATAGTGTTTGCCGGACCCAACATTTAGAATTGTACCATTTAAAAACTGACAGTTAAAAATCTTAAGACGTATGTAGGAGAAGGTAAATTAAACAAGATACAGTCAAAAATAAATTTATAAATTACGTACATTCATCTTAAACTTATAAAAACAAAAGGGATATAAGAAATTGATTTAGAAATCGCAACTTTCTCCAACGTCAGCTTTGGAACTAGCAAAAGGTGACTTGCTACCAGCTCGAGTCGATTCTTTGCCAAGTCCTTGATGAATTGATTTTTGATGGTTCTTCATTTTGTCGGGACTATAGTATATTAAAAATGCAACAATTACTTAACAAGTTAATTACTTAGTCACTCATTGGCTCACTTACCGTGAAAATTCCCTGTTGCACACAGGGCAAGGGAAGACTTTTCTCATGTTTCCTTCATGATAGAGAAAGGCATGCCTTTGGAAACTATACTTGTTCTGCAATTACATAAATCATCTCATTAAATAAATTAGCCAATTTTTCCTATATAAGAGTCTTATACTTAAAATTCTCATACTACAATTTTGTATATACCTTGAACGTTTTAGGAATTCTCAACTTCTCACATTCATTACAGCGATAAACACCATCTTCAATTGACGCATATTTAAAGAGATCCAATCCTCTTACACTCATCTCAGAAAGTGGTTCTAATATCACATAAAAAATTATGTTTAAACTCCCAATCTCTAATATCAAATCTTAAGCTCATTTTTTAATACCAGTTGTACCTGAGCCAATCATGTCAGGGAGAACAAGTCCAAAAAGCTCCGAGTCCATATCAGAATTTTGATCTGGTTTCTCTCTCTTAAGTGGTGCATAACGTCTGGGAATTCTTCTTCTAACTCCTTGCCTTGCTGGTAATACTGGCTTCAACTCTGGTGGAAATCTCGCTTGAACTTTTGACCCAGAGTTTTTAATTGGTGCAACAATATTATTTTCCGGTGGTGGTGCTTTGACTTTAGGCTGCCTTCCACCACGTCGTTTTTTAGCTACAATTGGACTACTCTTGTTAACTGATGTTGTAGCACCTCCACTATTTGTTGTTGTTGTTGTTGATGATGATGATGATGGGACCGATCTTTTAGTTCCACATTTAACTCCACCATTTAGACTTGAGGCTTTAGACTCACAATTACTGGAGCTACTTTGATTGTCACTGGAAACATTACCATTATGGAAATTATGTTGTTGTCCATTTGAATTGTTAGTTCCAGAGTTAGAATTATTATTATTGTTGTTATTAGTAGAATTACTTGTACTAGGTCCATTTTGTTGTGGATGATTATTATTAGTATTAGATTGTTGATTATTAGAATTCTCATTCTCTGTTGATTTGTCATCCTCATCATCACTTTCGAAACTACTTAGCCCACGAACTGATAGAGCTTCCGCAACTTTAAGTACGTCACTTAAATCCTTCTCATCAATACTAATTTCACCCTTGTACATAAATTGAAGTAGAGTTGTCAAATGGGCATGTTTCATATCATGGAATATTATTATAGGATGTTTCTCTGGTGTATGGTTGACAAACATTGATTGAAAATAAGGTGAACATGCGGAAAGTACTATTTTATGGGCTTTGAGGAATTTTCCTTCAACTGCTAAAGTGACATCGACTAGATTTTCGGCTTGAAGAAGGGACTCAAATACGTTGACCATATTGGAACGATGATTGTTCCATTTGAGAAGAAAGTGTTGACTTTGTTGTTGGGATTGAGGTTGTTGAGATTGTTGCCCACTCATTTTTCCTGCTTAGATATCTATAGAAGAAGAAGAGACACAGAAATTTAGTCAGGAGTCAAGAAGTGTCAAGTCAAAGTGACATTTGTATCACAGTTTCAATATTACTAGGGGGTTTAAGCTACAGTAAAACTTGAGATAGTAGCCGAGGACTTTAAAATGTTGATGTTTGCCGTAGCTCTAAGCTATCCTAAGCACAAGACTATAGCCCACAACAGAGCCTTTTTTCCTTTAGAGCTGAGGCCCATTGGCCCACATTAAAAAGAGTTAGGAGCAGAGACTGAGCTTTTTTATACTCACTCCACTCTTCACCTCTATAGCCAAATCTTAAGTAGTAGATGCTAAAAAATTAGAACTTGAGGCTATACTTCAAGTTTTACGGTAGAGTCATCATCATCTATATAATGAAGTAATGTGTAGCAATATTGAACATAAACCCTCATCATCATTATCAGCTTAGCACACACTGATACACATTTGTACTTCTTATGAATTATGAATATCATCATATCATACACCACAGTGTTTTCCTGTTACGTGCCCACTAAAGTGGTTGACTAAAGATAACTCTAAACTGGGGGTTGAATTTTTGCTTACTGTATATACTCACTCTCTTCTCCTCTGACATTATGTCACACAAGAGTCAATTGAGTTATATAGTAATTAGGCTTACATAACATGTGCATAATGCATACACTCTGTTAACTACATACAAATTATCTAAAGGGTTTCACTTATTGAGCCATATGCCTCTCTCTATATACTTAATGTTCCATATATTACACTCTACCTGACTATTAAACTTTTAGTGCTCATAAGTATCATAAAACCAATTGTAAACTTTATCATACGTGTACAGTTCATCATCTTCTTGTTTCAATACTCTATAAATATGTTTTGAAAAAAATCCGCCCCTGTAAAATTTTACGTGGTCTAATATACTTTTTCTATTTATGTGACGACTCTCTTTTCTCTCTCTCTTACGTATAACAGTAGAGTAATACAACACATGCCAAAAGCCGAACTTGTACGAAGAGAATTGAAAGGGTTACACGCATATTCCTTCTTGCTATTTCACTTTCTATATACTAATATAACTACAATGTGTATATATATACTTCAACTATATATAAGAAGAGATATAATGCGTCAATAACATAACATGTTTCTAATGTAACTTATGGTTGGCAATATATATAGATATATATACGCCATCAACATATTTGCTTAGTTCTTATCACTCTTACGTATACTCTCATTATAATAAAATGTAGCTTAGCTAAATTGAACTATATTTCCATTTACTAACTAATATACTCAACGTGACGACCTTGTCACAGCAGGCTAGACTAGCATATGTAATAAGAAATTAAAAGTTAGTCTTACTTTTTATACCAAAATCTCTGGCAATTAGTTAAATCAACTGGAGGGCAGCTTAGAGACCAAAGGAATAAAAATAGCTTAAGATCTTAAAACTTTTTTTAGCTTCTTTGCACCGTGTAAGAATTATAAAGCACCGTACTACACTATAGAAAGTTGTGACCACCACCGGCCTAAGTTTTAGATAAAGATTTGAAGAGAGTAAAGAGAATAGAGAATTGTAGAGATTTAAGGGTGATTTTTTTTCTTAAATAAAAATTGACAGTGCGAAAAAAATTTGTTGGTGGTTGGTAGGAGGACTGAAATAGAATGGGACTCTGGAAATAGAGCAGTAGCAGAAGGGTGGAAGAGACATTGATCGGCTCACTCGGGTAGGTGGTAGCTTTCGGAATTGTACACTATGCTCTTAAGCTTGGAACTCTCTTTTTCCAAACCCTGTTGCAAAGCTATGAGAGAGATTGTACATGTGTATAATAATAACATAGTGTGCACTGCTTAAGAGAGTTGATACTAATACTAAAGGGGGAAGGAGATTTTTGTGTGTAGTATGTAGCACTGAAAAACTTTTTGGGAATCTTGTTGCCAATGCTCAGTTCAGTTGTTCAGAGTACAGAAAAGCTAGTCAAGATAAATTTATCCAGGGAGGAAGGGTGGCATAGAGTGAAGAATATAACTTTATGTTATTTACATGTTCGTACATTGCCCAACTCTTAAAAGTGATACGTGAGCCAAAACAGAGTCCAACTAAAGTCATCGTCACTATACATTGTAAAATTATTGCTTAGACTTTATCATTGTGCCAAACCGCAAAGGATGAGGGAGAAGTTTTATAATCATTTTTTAGTATGCAACTCATTAGTATAAAAATTCCAAGAGTAATTAGCATATATGTAATTTATTATAGGAATGTCTATAAGATGCTTATTTAAAATAAGACTTGAAGTTGGGCTTAGGACAGTTGGGCATTTTTGGGAAAAAAAATTGATTCGAGCTTTTTGGAATTGATTTCCGTTTGTTGATTTGGTTTTATATGAATTGGATACAGGGAAGGAAAAGTTAAAGAGAGCACGGGTAAGAGAGAAAAACGGGTCGATAAAGAGAGAGCCAACCCTAGCAAAATTCTTCCACCCAACTACCACCGCACCGAATTCTGCTACCCCGGGTAGAGTTGTAGAATCGGGTTTCAATCTTTTTATGTAGCTCTTATACCATACACTCTTAAACTGACACAGATAGAGAGACGAAAGAAACAGACCATTTCAAGTCATCATCTCTGTCTTTAGCAACTATGAAAAAATATATTCTCATTTGGAAAAAGTCAAGTAAATAACAAATTCCCAGAACTCCTCTTCTAAAGTTGTGTATACAGGTGGCAACTTTCTTATGAAAATTTACATGAAGACTTAAAGACTAAAAATGGTATTTGGCCATTGCATTCCATATGCTTAAAATGTCACATACTTCTCAAAGGGAAAAATACATGAGAGCATTTTGCATATAAAGATTCTCATATGCCCCTGTAAATTAGCGAGTCTAATTAAACCCTTTAGCTCCAAATGAGAACTTCAGCTTAGCTTTACTATACAGAAACTCACTCTAACTTAACCAACTGGAGTTTTATAACAGTAATTTTGCATTGGTTGGTTTCTCTACTAAACCAGCAGAGAGCATTCGACTAAACGACCCAAACTCAACTTGTTCTTCTGTCTCTTTTGGATTTTCAGTCTCAGTTTTTGAGACAGAGATTTTCATTTATAAGCTCGCATGCTGTCTCATCAGAAAACACAGCAATACTACTTTCATATCAGTATGAGAGAAATGTCATCTTAAAAATGAATTTGTATATAAATATTAAATGAGATGAGATATTACGCAATCAACAGAAGTGAATGAAAGCTCAACACAAAAATATTATTGTTCAGTTCATACAAAAATATATTGGCAACGTATGACATACTACGTCATCATAGCACAAAGTCTAAAGAAAAATCTTCCAACTTTATATAACTTTTTCTGTAGATAACAGCAACACAAATATACTTGTTTCTATCTCGTTTTCATTACACTACACGTTGAGGCCATGTGAAGTTAATTCACATTTCTCTTAAGCCTAATAAACCAGTGTGAAATTCCCATTTGACAATTTAGCAACAACAAAAATGAACGGAGCAACTCATTTTCATCCAGTGACCCACGTCATATTTGACATGGACGGACTTTTACTAGGTAAGTGATTAGCACCAATTAAATTACCTCACTTATAACTAAAATAGTTCTAATTACATTTTACTCTGATAGACACTGAGAAATACTATGAGAAGGCAATCAGCTCTGTTTGTGAACGCTACGGTTCCAAATATACACTTGAAGCCAAATTACGAACACTGGGTCGCTGTGCTGCCGATGCTGCAGCCAATATAATCAAAATGTGTCATTTGCCAATAACTGTTGAACAAGCATTACAACAAATGGATCAAGAGTGTACCATTTTATTTAATGGGACTGTCAATCTCATGCCTGGAGTAAACAAATTAGTACGACATTTACATGCTCACAACATTCCTATTGCAATTGCAACAAGTGGCCAGAAGGTTAATTACCTTCTTAAGACTCAACATCATAAAGAACTCTTTGGACTTTTTAATCACATACTAATTGGTTCTGATGACCCGGAATTAAANCATACTAATTGGTTCTGATGACCCGGAATTAAAAAATGGCAAGCCAGCACCAGATATATTTCTATTGACTGCAAGTCGGTTTGCTAATCCACCAAGTGATATGAAGCAGGTAAACTCTCTCTCATGATGCTATAGAGTATAACAGTTTCATATAGCTTAAGGGATATATATAAACCTATTGTTTTCTAGGTGCTCGTGTTTGAAGATTCAGAAGCTGGAGTCAAAGGTGGACTAGCTGCTGGAATGCAAGTTGTATGGGTGCCTGATCCATGCTTAGATACTTCAACACAAAAAGTTGAACAAGTTTTGAAGTCTCTGGAAGATTTTCAACCGGAATTATTTGGACTTCCACCATACTAACTACTTAAAGCTTTAATAACCCGAGTCATAATTAAAACCCGGATATTACTAAAACTTCTACGTTTTTAAGATTTCATGTCATGTCACAATTGTAAATTGAGATACTATAATATATAGATTTGTTTAAAACTAAGTCTTGTTGTCATCTACCGGGTAAAATTCTGATACCCGGGTATTATAAAGCTACCCGGATTTTCTAATGTTTAGTTTTCTGAGCAACAGAGCGTTGCAGTGTTCCAACATGAAAAAGATTATACCATTTCTTCTCATAAGAAGTCTTAAAGATTCTCATATTTTTTCCTTCATATTTTTGCTCATAAGGAAAATCATTTGAAGATCATTAGTTCTGCACTCAATAATTGCAATTGACATTTATTCCATTTTAACACACAATTTAAAGCCTATAAAAAAAGCATTGCTCCAGTTCCAGAATTTTGGGCTAAAAGAGACGTTTTTGATGTAATTTGCATTGGAGATCGAGAGGAAGATTTGCCAAAGTGTTTTGTACTACACTATCATCTCTTAGTATATACACAACAGCCTAACCTTTTTTCAACGTTGATATTGGGAAACAACTCTTCTTCTCTCAAACAAGATAGAAAACCTGAGCCAACAGTGTAGAGAAAAAAATTTATAAATATTTATTACCTGTGTATACAAAATCTCTTGGCTCCAGCTCTAACTCTACAGCTCAGTATTTTTTTTTTGCAAAGTTCCATAGATTCGAAATCTTTAGTCTAAACTATCTCTACTGTGTATACAGAGAAAAGTCTTCTTTTTTGGTCCCAATGCGGATCAACAACATATATAGTATATAGCAAAGTTTATACAATTTTCCAAACTAGGTTGCTTTTTTTCTTACTATAACATTGTTAGTTCTATCCTCTCTACGATGCTTGATCTATCTTCTGCGGTTTGATTTTGTTTTCCTATAGATAAGTGTTGAGGCAAACTAAAAAATCCACTGGGAAAGAAAACTCTAGTAGGAAACATATAAGTGTAAATATATTCAGCCCAGGAAATAGTACATGACGGAAAAAGTATTATACTTTTATAGCAATACTATTACACAACCACACACTACACAATCTATGCACATATCAAATAGCGTATATCTAACTATTATTTCTTCTACGTGTGTCTGCATTTTATATCTTACTCCTTACTGCTCTGATTTTTTTACAATTCTAGTTGTTGCTCAATTGCCTGGAATATATTACCGTCCCACAAGTATTTTTTTTGCTGGTCACCTCCAGAAATGAAATTGGAAATCAATTGTTTTTGGAACTTGGAAAAAAATCTATATAACAATTCAACGAACCTTACCTTTCTAAGCTTTATAAAAAAAAGTTTACTCTATGCAGTACTTTCTCCATTCTGTCATCCTATATTACTTTATAGATATAGAAAAGGATGCTGAGATTATTCGGAAAACTTTCTCCACTGTATAATCTCCCACACCATTATACACTACATTGGCACACTAGATGATCTGTATACTGTCATGTCGGTGAGTTCTATTTTATATGTTATATACTTGTCTCCATATTATTTTGCTTTTCTAAGCTACGGCTTTTCGGTTCACTTACCATTCATAGGGAAAATGTGAATTCAACATACATTGTGTGGAACTGGTGCGTACTGAAGTGAAACGCCAGTGCGTTTTCTCTCTTTTAGTTTGGCTTGGCTCAAGCCGAAGACATATTACACTAAAGTGAAGAAATATTACAGACAGGCACAAACTAGTGAACGAAGGTATATACATATGTACTATAGAACCCTATTATTATGAAAGTACACAAGATATCTCATTCAGAGTCTATATGCATATATATTTCCTATCTTGATGTTTTGTGATTTATTGTGAGATGCTAGATTTGCTTGGCTCTCTACTAACATTTTACTAAATTCACTACGATACGAACACATTAGAGTTTTTGGAATAGAGAGAGAGAGTCGTTCTAAACGTTTATACACTAGGATTAATTACTTAGTAACAAATCGTTGAGAGCATGAACTAGATTTGGAACGGTGATAGATCTCAGCTCGACGTTTTCTCTCAGATTTAGAAACTACCGTAAAACTTGTGATATAGACGCCTAAAAAATTTTTAGTTTTTACATCTACTACTTAACATTTGGCTATATAGTTGGAGAATTGAGTGAGACTAAGAGCTCGGCTACTTACATCAAGTTTTATGGTGGTACAAATAGTAGATGAAATAGTACATTACTGAAGATGTCTGTCAGGACCACAATGACACAATCTGACACGAGACTCTCAGAAGGGAATTTTATACAACATATGTGAACTAGAGTACCTATATAGATGATAGATATATAGCAGCAAATAAAGTTTCAAAAGGTAAGATATTTTGTGTAAGAGAGTAAGGGAGAAATAATATATGGTGAAATCTCTTTGATTTATTATGCACAAATAGATCAGACCAAGTCCAATGTATCTTGTTTCTAACTCACAACAACAGCAACAACATAATATATAAAACAAAATTTTAGAAAAAACTACGACGAGCCACATATGTAAACCAGGATGAAGAAAAGTGTATACAGGAAGGAAAAACTTGTCTTGCGTGATATTATAATTGAAAAAATTTCCATGAACTTGAGTTGTCCTAAGAGAGCCTCTAACTAAAATAAATGTATCAGGCATGGCTTATTCTTTAGAAATTTTTAATGGTAGAATAAGTATGAAAACTTCAAGCAGTATTTAAGCAGGATCACAGTGACCCATGTTGAGATATTGGGCAAGCGAGCGTAACGAGCATTTTCCAAGTTGTCACTCTTCTCAATATTCTCAAAATTAAGAAAAAATAACAGAAAAGTTTGAAAACGTTAAAAAAATTCTCACTGGCCCATTCCTGAAAAGGCGTTCACTTATTTTTTAAGTGCCTGATACACACGTAGTTACTTACGCCCTTTTATTGTCGTTCCACATGAGAAGTGAAAGTAAAAAATACATAATTTGCAAACTTTCTTTTTCATGTTCTTCTCTCTTTTAACTCAAAGTACATTTATATATGAACTATACAACGAATTGAAGTCTAGACACACCTGTCTTATCCTCAACACAATATGTTTTAAAAGTAATTCAAACACCAGAGAAACTCTAGAGGAATCTTTTTATGAGTGATGAAATGGTTTGAGGGAGAAAATTGTGAATAACTTAGTATTACTCTCAGAGTTAGTGAAGCAGCAAAGGGAACACGGAAAAGAAGAAGAGCATTAAAAATGAAAGCGAATTTGTCTTGAAGGCATCATTTCACGTGGAAATTCTTTTCTTCTAGAATAAAACTCTACGTACGTTTCTTACTCTCTCTCTCTTCTTCACTCTTGTAATAATCCTACAGCTTTATTTTCAAGTCGTCACTCAAGTCAAGATGAGTTAGAAAATCTCATATTTTAACATAAAGTACATACACTGCTTCTTATAAAACTAATGCTCATAACTCATTTTAACTACGTATTTTTCCAAATGACTACAGAATATTTGATTTCCTCAAAGATAAATGAGTCTTATAGAATAGCATACACTAATTAGGCATTAACCGTAAAACTTGAGATAGTAGCTGAGGACTTTAAAATGTTGATGTTTGCCATTAGCTCTAAAGCTATCCTAAGCCCAAGACTATAGCCCACAACAGAGCCTTTCTCCTTTAGAACGGAGGTCCATTGGTCCACATTGAACAGAGTTGGGAGCAGAGACTGAGCTTTTTTTATACTCACTTCACTCTCCGCCTTTATAGCCAAATCTTAAGTAGTAAAGGCTAAAAAAATTAGAACATGAGGCTATACTACAAGTTTTACGGTAGCTGAGTTGCTCTAGCCAACATTTTTGAACAAGGAAATAAACTATTGTTAGTGCTAATAATAACTTTCTACTTCTTTCTACAACTTTACATCCAAGACTCAAAAACTTACAATATATATTTATAGGAAGACGCAAGAAGCGGAACTGTATTACTGTATAGTAGTAAGAAGAAGAGAAAGTTGCACCTTTTTCCTTCAGTGCCATATTGTGGAATTCTCACTACACATCTCACCACTATAGAGCTTTTGACAGTAGAATTTTCTTTCGCTCTTCGTCTCTACTTTCCTATTATTACTTTAGTATAGACTACTACTATAGCTATAACTATCTTTATATTCATTCGACACTTCAACCCAAACTCTCATAACATCTTCAGTAGCGCAATGGTATTTTCTCACTTTCCTTGAGTGCCACTCTGCACTATAGGCTTCTATCAGTTCGGTAGTAGATACATTCTTCAGAAGAGAGAGAAAAACCTTTTTCTCAAGAAAAACTATACAACTACAATACACTTTGGCTTTAGCTTCTTACTTCTAATAGCACACTAACACTACTATACTAAAGGGAATGTTGTCAATAAACAAATCTATTTCTTTCCTGTAGCCCCAGCATTGATTTTATAAAGCGGTGAGCAACTCTTCACATTTCTCCAGCATTAATTTTTAGTAATCTTTTCTCTGGCACTGCTAAAATAACTCGTATAAAGTAAATTAGCACAGAGAAAAATATAATGAAGAATTAGCCGAGAGTATAGAGAAAAGTAAGAAATCTGTGAATAAGTTGCAGAGATGAATGCTGGAGCAGAATACACGTTGAGAGCATTTCCTTAGCTAGCTCTCATGATGATGAACCTCTCAAGCTCCAACTTTTTCTCCAAGTATTTAGGTAGTGAAGAAATGAAAGTACGTACAATAGTGTTATCTCTGCCATTTCTTCATAAAATGAGTTGCAGCAGCAGAGAGAAGAAAGTAAATAGTCTCTTCTACTATAGTTGTACACAAAATATATAAAAAAGTATGAGTCTAAAGAAGAAGATTCTTTCTGTAGTGAGATACTCTCATTTATATCAACAGCATTTTCTTCTTGCCATATAACTATAAACTATGAGCATTGTTATATTGATATTTTGCTCTTCTCATATATTGCTTTTAGTTTTGTGTACCATACTCATTTCCTGTACTATAAAACCCAACAGCAAAACTCATTTAAAGAAATGTAGAAAAATAAGCTAAAAAGTGCATTAGAAATATTAGAAGCAAATGTAATTGATTATATGTCACGTCATTGCGTAAGAGAAGTATTGAGAAAGCTTTTCTAGCTCATTAGGAAATCATCAGAATAAAAGTCTGAGGTGACGAGTCTGAGATTACTATTTAAACCGTAAAACTTGCAGTACCCTAAGGTTCTAATATTTAGCCAAAAACATTATAGCATTTAATTTAAGTCCTCGGCTACTCTATCAAAGTTATACGGTAAGTGATTTGTGGATTTTTATAGAATCTTACGAGACTTTTGTGTCTCTGCCTTTTTGGCAGAGTGAGACATGTTTTGGGTGGTATAGTGTGGCAGTGAAAAGTATTCTAATGGTGAATTGAATTGGATTATCGATCCAATTTCATCACTTTGTAATTTTCCTTCCTTTCATTCACTATGTAGACGCTGTGGCATAAAGCAGTTAGTCTTTTTTCTAATGTCTACAAAACCATTCTTCTAAAGTTGCCAATGTCAAAAAAGAGAGACACAAAACCACAATGAAGAAGAAGAGATAGGCAGAGAAAGTGTGACTATCTCTCGTGTCAGCTTTCTCCAATTCGTCTATTTGCTAAGCTCTCTGTGTCTAAGAGTGTAAGAAACAGGAAATTCTATACTACTTTTTCTAATGCCAATAAGAGAGCTAAGGTGATGAAAAATAACCTGCGTTTTATGGCTTCTCACTCACTCAACTCGTCTAAGTAGATTTTAAATGACTTTCTTTTTTTACTCTACGCTCGTTGTGATAAAGCTTCTAACATAATATATTATCTGGGTGAAACGGGAGACATCATCAAATGAGAGTGACATGACATGAGACTAAAGTAGCTGCTCAAAGTCTCCACAAGATCAGATTAGAAATTCTGTACACTTCAGAGTATCTACTGGAATGACACTCTGGATAAAGTGAACTACTTTTCTGGAGAAATTTAAAAATATATTACATCTCATTTTCTAGTAATATAATAATTTAGCTGTGAGAAAGAAACGCTCGGTCGCGTGTTCAATTCCCAGTGTTGGTATCTTTTCTAGCATAGTTTTAACATACACTGTGCCACTAGTTCAACTTAAAATGCATTATTATTTTGTTTATAGCCTCTTTAGTCTGAAAAAAGATGAGACTAAGAAAAGTGCTCACCAACAGAGAGAGAAAATGATACAATTGTGACAATTCCTGACTTTTATCTCGTGTCATAATCCTACAGCTAAAATGGAAAGAAATGGAAAGATCTCTCACATTTTAGTTTTAGCCATTTGCGCAAGAAAAAAGTTGATTGCTGTACTCTACTCTCTTCATACATAATATCATCCTCCATACTTTTTGTATATAGTAGTAATAAACGTGTTATATTATAGCTTATGGCCTAATATACTTTTCTCTTCAGCACAACATATGTGATGTAGAATTTGATGTTCTTTTTATGAGCTCATGCACCCCAATACAACAATTCTTTATATAACTTTCTATACCAAAACGAACTGAGGTTGACAGAAATTATTAAAGTAATTGAAGAGTTATGATATTTTCTTACAAGTAATTAACTATAGGCTCATTTTTTTATTTTCATCTTTATTTCTTCTCTTGTCGTCCAGTAAAGAAATTAATACATTTTTTCTTGCTACACAGTATAAAAATGTTCACATTCAAAAAAAGTAGCCCAATATTATCACAAGACGAAATTTTCATTTACATTTACTCTTATTATTATTAGTACACAACACATTTCTCATCATAATTGCTAGCGAACACAAAACTGAATTTAAAGGCACTTGGCTATCACGAGGTAATCATGTCAATCAAAATCAACTTTGGCAGTTACCATTCTTCACATTATCTTTTATGTCATTGCCCACTCACATTATCAATTTCATTTCATGTTTATTATTTCAACTGAGGCGTATCCTATTCCTCAATAATGAGTTCAGTCGTCGCTATACTCTCATCTCATCATCATTCCTCCCACTCTCACTAATTTTCATTACATTTGTTGAAGTTGGTGATCTTGCTCCCAGATTAAAACTTGCTGTCACAACTTCGGTAGCTGTTGTTGATTGAGGTGAAGAAGAATATAGTGTAAAAGCTGACGGAAATTCCGGTGGTGGTAACGTTTCTACGAGATTATCTGCATCAAATTCAAAAGTGACATTAGTCATACTGAGTCGTGGTCCACTTTTAGGATCACAGCACGGCTGTTGTTGTTGTCCATTGTAAAACTCACTTTCTCCAGTGTCATAAATCTCTGGTGAAGATTGTTGGAAACGTGACACACCTTGTGACATGTTTTGCCTTTCTGGCTCACAGCCAATGTCAATGTCATTTGTAAAGAGAACTTGTTGTCCAGGATTGGTGGTATTAATAGTATTGGTGGTCATTGAAGAAGTTCGTGAGCGTAGTGGGTTGCTGTTGTCTCTTGTACGAACTAGTTGACAAGTTTGAGAAGAACTCTGTTGTTGACATCGACTAGCAACTCGTCTCGTTCGAGTTGTCGTAGTACTTAGAGCTGTAGGGCTACTAGGATTATGAGATGAAGAATGTTGAGTGGTGGTAGTGAAATCTTCACAGTTGTTAGTTGCCTCAGCACGTAGACGATCACGTTGATAGTAGAATGAAGCAAAGACAAGGATATTGAGGACGAGTAAAGAGCACCCAATAGCAATTGTGACGGAGAGAGCTGTCGAGTAGTTTTGAAAGCCTTCACTCTCAGATGTGGACTCGACGTAAAATGGATCGTCAGCAGGATCTAGAGATAAAGTAAATTTCCCAATAGAGTTAGGTTAGAGAAATAAGAAATCAAAATCAAATCTGGGGATTGGGAAGACATTAGATTTCTAGAGCAGGAAAGGCACTGGAAAGAAATTCCAGAAAAGTGAAAAGGAGAGACTATATGCATAGATTTCCCTTAAAATTTCTTATGGTAGCTAATCCTGATTCTAAAGCTATTTGGCAAGAACGAAGACTGAATATAAAGAAATGAAAACAACCAATTGAATTTCAATACACGTCAGCTTAAAAAATACATATAAGAATATCTCTCTTACTTTGTACAAATGTACTTTCTCGACTTTCTCCATGGGACTCTTCACCAGTCTTATTTCTCTGCTTCTTCTTCTTTCCTTTTTTAGTACTCTCATCATTTATTCGTTGACCGTCAACCGACAATTGTATTTTTGGTAGCAAAGAGCTTGGTGTAGATCTTTCTGGTGGAAGGACAACAAGACCCGTATGAGGTTGAAAAGGTGATGAGACACCATGAGTGTATTGAGTTGATAGTGACACACGATTGACATTGTTAACACTATTGTGCACACTAGGAGCTCCAAGACCATTCTTTTGTAAGTCGGGTACGAGGTGAAGCCAAAAGGAGAGTTTGTGGGCACGGTAGTGTGACTGGACTTGTGGTTTGATATCTATAGAGAATAAAAAATAAAAAAATGAATGCTTTATACTTGCTCTTCATAAGAGACATAGGGTGCGTAAGAAAAAAACGTTACCTATAACCAGATAGTTTTTATAAATGGGATCATAGCTAGGCCATTCAATCACTTTGGGTTTGCCCATCTTATGGGCTGTAGATAATCGATTGCTTTCACTCCCACTACTTTCACTTTCTTGTTGGAAATGATGGTGGTGGTAGTCTGTTCCCAATTCACTTTCTCCATTGGTTTTGTCTTCTTCGTTCTCTTCTTTTAGTTTGTCTTCGTTTGGACTCCTGTCAAAAAATAAATGAAAACAAATTAAGTCATAACCTAACTTTAATATTAACTAGTAGTACAGTTAACTAATGTTTTTTAATATGTAAGAATTGGCGTAAGTCTACCAAATAAAAGTTTGAATACTGAATTTTGTGTTTCTCACAGTCGACAATATTTCAAAGCTTATATAATCAAAGCTATATATAATTCTATATAGGTATAGGGAATATCCCAAGGGATTTGGACAAGTGTGTTGCATCTGATGCAAAGCCATGTTTTCCTTTTTCATATTGCCACTGTTATGTCGTCTATTCTGTTGATCTCAATCTGACTGAGAAATCAGAAACTACAAACGACACTTCTATACATTGTATACATATGCACAAATATCTCTTGTGCAAAGATATCAAGACACTATTATTATCCTTTCCTTCAATATACTACTATATATCTAAGACGATATACATATACTAGTCGCTCAAACCCGTTCGTAACGAACAGGTTCCAGTAAAGAAGTAAGAAGTTTATCTCCGTCAACTTTTCGTGTGAGTCATCCCTGTTTCTACTACTTATCAATTATAAACCATTTTATTTTGAGAAAATTCAAAAGTACTGCGATTTAGCAATATAATTGACAGCGATGTTATTGCCATAGAAACAGTGATGACAGACACAAAAGTCGACAGACACACTCACGATAGTAAGTAATTGTCTGGATAGTCTATAGCCTATAGAAAACTCACACAAGGCAAAACGACTCTCGTTACAGACTATGAAAAAAAGGAGGAAAGAAAAGTGATAGAATTGTCTAAATAAGCCATATCGTTAGCATCAAAGTACACTGAAGAGACTACAAGAAACGTCTTTACCGTAAGACTTGCAGTAGCTCATGTTCTAATTTTTTAGACTTTACTTCTACTACTTATAACATTTGGCTACTATGTTAAGTTTTACGTTTTTGTAACTTCAACGTACCCAAATTTAACAAAATTGGTCCAGGCCTGCTGCAGTATTTGAGATAGATGCATTTCACTCCGAGTGAAAGTAAAATTTGCAGTGAAAAATCCTAGTGGTGGTTCTTCTCTTGGGAGAAAGTTGTTGTGATCATAGTTGCTGTTCTCCTTGTTGTTGCTAGTCGAATGTAAGTTTTGGTTTAAACTACCAAAGTCTCTTACTATTTCTACGTCCATCTCTTCTAAAGGTTCTATAGGAATAGAAGCAGACTTGTGATGGTTAAAATATAACGGGACTCCGAGTACATAGAGCAAATCTTCTCCTCTAATTCCACCAGTTCTCTACAGAAAGAAAAATTTCCAATACAAAACATTAGTCTTTTCACATCACATTACACTCTAGAGAATAAAACTTTCAAGTTTTTTCAAAGTAATTTATTTTACTCTCTAATACTACATCATATGTCATATAGTAAATTGTATATATATACCTGTGCGTACTCTGAGTATTTTGACTGGTACTCAAATACATAGAAAAATGATTTCGAATTGTCACTAGACTGAGAGTGAAAGTCGCCCATTTTCGTCATTGGAGCTACGACCTGTAAATATATAAGAAGAGATACATAAGAATATAGGCTTAGCATAATACATTATTACATAATGTAAATTACATAAGCTGTCTACTTATGTATAAGAGTTGTTGTTTAGTCAAAGCTAAGCTTCGTTGAGCAAGAATTGTGTCTACAAACTAAAGAAGACTACCTTACAAGTAGAGTACTTCTGAGTGTGAAGAATTTCGAACCTAATGACTTTGCCCACGATCTAAGTTAGTGCTTTTAAAATTCTGTCCTGGGTTCGAAACTCTCCATACTCGGAAGTACTCTACTTGTATGTAAACAAGAGTATCTCTTTAGCCATATTTTGCGGTAGGCAAAAAGGCATTAAAGGATTATCTTCTTAGGTTATCTGCTCACTCGTATACAGAGTTTACTATGTTATTTCTCTATAATACATATTTTAATATGTAGGTAACAAGGTGTCAGTTCCTTAGCTTACACACGAAGCATAGCAGCGAGTATAGAGTTGTGTCATTTTCATTATTCTCTTGAGGCATCTGTGCAAATGAATTAGTTTGGTTTGCTGTCCTGTCTTTCTAAACTAACTCTTGCATTGTAGCGTAATAACTATATTTAGAAGAGCCATATATCAAAAGAAATGATTTACCAATGCGTCAGCAATAGCGTCTAAAGTTTCATCACGAACAGACACAGGATGTTGAACTGGCTTTTCCCAATCTGTATACTCATGAATTGTTGCAGCTAAAATTTCATTTCTATGTACACTAGAAAATAAAAAATCAGATTAGACTTTTCGATCTTAATTTTAATCGGAAGATTTATATAGTAGAGTACTGCAGAGCTTACCTATAATACTTTTCTACAAATTGCGCTAGGATCTCATGTCTCTTTTCATTTTCTAATCCATAAACTGCTTCATGATCTCCTAGCTCGGGTAACATTTCTGAACGAGCTACACCAAAGAGTAAAGGATATGATCCCATTCTCTCTCGTAGAACATTATCGTAGCCAATATTCTCATCAATTACAATCGAGTCTTCACTTGGACCAAAGGCATTCCATAGCTAAAAAAAGAAAGTTAAATAGAGATTAGTTGGAGATATCAAGAAAAAAGTACATCTCAAATCCTAAGCGTAATAAGAAGAGATATAGTATATATATTTTCTGACAAGAAATACCTTTTTAGATTTTAGTCTTAGTACTGTCTATGTGAGTTTAGTGAATTCAATGTATTACACGTCGAGTCTAACTAAAGATACAAATGTATATCTATATGTTTGGATAAATAGCCAAGTAGTGCAATAGGAGCAGACATAAAATTCCATTAGTTCAACGGCATCGGTCAATTTAAGTAGCTTTTTAAATCCTAACGAGCAGGAATGTCTTACTATAAAATTATTCTCGAAGCTTCTAGAAGACTCAATAGTATTTATCTAAATGCTTCGAGAACCTTCTAGAACAAAAAAAAATTCACTTCTATGCTAAAGAAACGTTTTCCAAACAAATGTAAAGGTTTCAATACAAATGTCCTTGCAAAGTGAAAGTTGGGACATTCCTGAATCCATAGACAACATTTTGCACAGTCGACCATGGAACAAGAGACTTTATATAATCTGGCACATTGCCTACCCCTTCCTATTCATATACTCTTCCATAGCTTGGCTACTAATATGTAACATGGAGCTTACTATATGCATTCCTACTATATTTATGTCTAGCCTATTTAATTCTCTCTCATGTGTGATGCCTTTTAAATAGTGCTATACTAAAGCTCTCTGGTCCAGAGAGAGTGAAAGTATGTGTGTAATATTTGCTTTTGCAACCAGCCGACTCACTCACGTGGAATGAGGCTAAAGAGAACAAAAAAACCTTTCTCTCCATCAACTTTCTCTCACTTGCCTCAATGCAAATCCTCAAATTGTGCTATCGGGCAATATAATTCTATGCCACTATGTAAAATTCTAGCGTCAATATGCTCAATAGATAAGTATATAGTAGCCTATAAAAGCTGAGTTACAAAACGTATTAAGCATTTAATACTTTTGCAGTCATCCTCACTATTCTTTTTTCGTTGGCTATAACTCCTCTATTCTCTACTGTTGGCAAGTAGCATTGACTCTCTGTTGTCTCTCTTGTTATAAGTCAGCAGTTGGTCCACCAAAACTATATAACTACTAGAAACCGTAAAACGTAACATAGAGGAGAGAATTGGAGCAAATTTTGCGACCTAAAAACCACCCTCGAAGGACTCCACTTTAAAATCAAAAGAGACAGAGTGCTAGGGAAAAGTTAATCCTCGGACAAATAAGGTATACAAATGTAATATAAAGTATAATGTGGTTTAGTATAGAGTTGGGCTAAAAATTAGAACCGCCGGCTTTTATTAAAGTTTTACGGTTGAGTCAATGCACAACACGATTTCCTTTGACAACGTGAACAAAAGAGTGTTTTCAAAACTCGTGAAAGTCGGTCGTTCATCTCTTCTTCTCTCTCTCCTGTGTTGTTATATATTACTCTCTCTCTCTCTGACTTTCTCTTTTGAGACTCGAACGTATTTTCAGTATTTTGTAGTAATAGCCAGAGGAACACATTGTAGTCCTTGAGAAGAGGAGAAGAATTGAATTTAGAGATGAGGACGAAGCAATATACAATTTTATTCGAGCAAAGGGAGAGAAAGAAGTTTGTAAAGGAGAGCAAAGGAATTTTCCTAATACAATTTAAAACAGGAGTACTACATAGTATGAATGTCATGTCAGAGAAAACATTTTCAATACACAATTTTCTTTAGTCAACATCACAGAGAGTTAGTACTAGTTTCTTCTTCACGCATTGCGCATTTTATTACCAAGAACAGATATTGGCCGTATTTGTAATTCAATTAATAGTTGTAGTATAAAACTAGAATATAGCAAAAATACGTTCTCAACTAGCAAATCTTTTCTGTAAAATATCTAGTGTTCTAGTTGTCTTGTAGTGACTAGTGTAAAATTGTGAATTGACAACATTTCCATGAGAGAAAGAGAGAGCCAAGTGAAGAGAGAGAAAGAAAATAGAATTTGTTTGAAATTGAGAGATGTGATTAATCACTCTTGATTGCTTTTTCTCTTCATATGGAAATATTTCATTGATTTGATGTATTTTCATACTGCTGTCTTATTTTATAAAAATATATTTTAGTAACGTCTCTAATTCGTAAAGGGAAAGAGTTGTAGAGCTAATAACATTTGGTAATATTAATTTTGTTTTGGGCCACTAGTATTTTGAATACTGAAGACAAATGAATAAATTCATTTTCAGTACGTCTAAAAGTTTTGCATATTTTGTTTCTATTGTAAACTTCCCTATAGAACTTATTTTGCTTAGCTTATTATTATCTTTTGCCATCAACGAATAAATTAATGACTACACAAATAGATTGTGAAATGGCAAATCTGAAAGTGTCATCTATTATAAATACATTACTCTATCCCTTATAACATTACTCTATCCCTTATAACATTATAAAGCCACAAGGCTAGCTTATTATCCATCGTAAGGAAAATTAATCGCGCTCTCGTTTTCTCTCCTCTATAAAATAACTAATGGCACTATAAGCCTAATCCATCTTAAACTCTATCGAGACTCTTTCTCTCTGTCTTCTCCTTCTGATCTAATTCAAAAACCAATTCAAACTTTCTTCTACTCTTTTAAGGCTAACTAGTTTCTTTTGCTCAAGTCTTATAAAATGTGGATAACATAATTTGCACTAGATTAGCTACATGCTATACGCTTATAGTACAGTCAACAAATTAAAAAGTTTTTCGGCTAATGGATTTTTCCTTGATAGATTTACAAGAGATCTTGTTGCTCAGACATAATATATGAGTTGACTAAAATGTTCTTATAAAGATGCATTGCTCATTGGAAACTTTTTTTTTGGGGTGCAATCATTTTTAATGCATCCACTCCTACATAAAAGTGTCATATTATTATAGTTTCTTCTTCAATGTAATCAGCAAAGATAGTTTTCTTAATGTCATTTTTATACCTTGAGAAAAAAAATTTCTAAGAGACGCACGTCAGCAAAATGACACTTTTACGAGCTGCTTTGAACTTTCTCATATTAGTCTACAATATACTAAACCAAAGAGTGTTTCATTTACTATAGACTTTTACTCATTTACTTTCTTATATAAAAGTCTCTCAATTTTTGTAGAAAGTGAAGTGACGGGGATAGGAGGATAAAGTAGAGAAAAGAAATTTGTTTCTAAAAATGAACTGTCAAAATTTTTTTCCTCTTGAAACTAAAGGTTGATACTGCACTATATATTTGTTCATCATCATCTTATATATAGAAGGAATATATATAGCAAAGAAGGAAGTATATCAAAAACTGTCAACTTTTTTCTACCACATGTGTGAGTGACAGCTCTACTTACACACAAGACAGTATTTGTCATCCTCACTATTTTTACTCAACGCACTCCTACATACTTCATCAAATGCATTTAATGTACAAAGTTTTTGGGACTAACTTTCTTCTCCTGTCACATCTATTTATTTTTTTCGTGTATCAAAGTAATGAAACATTGTGTAGCATTTTAGCTCTTACATGACTATACACGACAATTTCACAAGGAAACATTCTCAACACTTTCTGTGAATTTCCAGAACTTACCTCAGAATTGACAAGGTTAGGAAAGTGGCACTTCTCTTAAACATTGTAGTAGAGCACTTGGAGGTTCAATTGGGCAACGTGTCTTGCCAGCAAGTTTTGTTGCCAGTTCTCTTCCCCGAGTCAAACTAGTTGTCAGAGGTGACAAGGCTGAGCCAGACATAAGGATGATTTTGTGAAATAAAAGTCCTTCATTTCGTAACCCAAGCACATCATTTCCAAAGAACAGAGTTTTTTTTCCCAGAAACAGTCCACAATGAGATGAGATGAGCAATATAAAAAAACCACAAAAGAGAAAAATGTATTATTGTTTATCCTTCTAAGCCAATGAGAGAAAATAGAAAAAGTCTTATGATACAAAAGGAGAAAGCCTTTTGATGTTCCAGAACTTTTTCTCAAAAAAACATGCAGACTACGCAGAAAAACAAATTTTCGATTACTAAGAATCAGTCCAAGAAAGTATTATGCAGGCACCCTAAACCTTGAGATAGTAGCCGAGGACTTAAGGTAAATGTTGGGTTCTTTGCCACAGCTCTGGCTATTGCAAATTTTACGGTAAAAAGAAAGTTGGCGATAGTATCTCTTCTGTATTGGTATTAGTATTGCACGCGTGTATGTGGTAGAAAAAGATACGTCAGCCAAGTAAAGAAATTCAGTCATCACGTATAGATGACATTGACACATGTTATCGTATTTGTGCTCGACCTTTTTCTCTTCTTCATCTCATCTCTTCGTAAGGTATTTCTTTGCCGTCAATATAGAAGAGAGACAGGAGAAGGGAAAGAAAGCTTAGAAATTCATTCATTTTCTTCTGGCATAATAAAATATGGGCAAAATCTAACAGAGTCAAAGAGTAATCTACAAGAGACGCTACGGCAAACTCATTTTTAACGACGAAACCTCAAAGAGAACTAAACTCACCCATTTCATTCGTCTATAACTCTATAGTGTATGGATGTTTAGTTCTATTTGTGTTCTCTTTGCTTTTTCCATAGAGAAAGCACAGAGAGAAGAAAATAGAAGAGTGTACTTACAGCACAGAGTTTACAATAGTGGTCCAGAGAAAAGAGTATAATAGTGAAACCAAAGATTTCTACTAGACGATGGGGTGAACGTGTTTAGATTTCTAAAGTGAATTACATCTATGATGTTAGCCTATAGCTATATCGTCAAGTGTAGGTTATATAGAGTAGAAAGAGAATTTATAAGAGCACTTCAAGTTATACAGCCCACTCTATTTATAACGGTTACGATAAATCTAGAAGGAAAAAAGTACCGCTATAAAAAACATTTATGTCCATCTTTACTTTTTATATAAGGAAGTTAACAACGGTACTTTTTATTCTTTACCGGTACTTAGAAAATATTGTTAAAAGGACATTGCTTATAGATAGATTTCCCTGTAGGTCTCTAGTACAACTACAAGGAGACAATTTTCAACTGTTTAGTTTTACTAAACACGTCTCAAACTCCTGCCATAGAACTTTTCATTGATCCAGTCAAAGTCATAAGAAGAAGGAACTCTCTCTCTCTTTCCTTCTCCAATCTACTATAGCTTACAAAGAACTTGAGTGACTCAAGTGTTTTAACAAAGTTTTGGTTCGATGAACGCTTGATATGAATTTAGCATAGCATCACAGTTTGTTTTTCCATAAGCTTCTTAGTATCTCTCTATGTCTTTAGTTTGCGAAGGACTGTTGACGTAAAAACTGTATTTCAATCAAAAGTTTGCAAACATTAGATCAGCATAATGTCATTCCCTTGAGTCTTTACTGTTGTTTGCTTATACTTTGATAGTAAATAGCTTCTCAAGAGAATGACACATGTGTGTCATAGTGCTTTTCTTAGTAAAGATATCAAATATAAAAAAGATATAGAACGCTATAGACTATAGTGATGTCACTCAAGAACTTTTGAGAAATGCTTCCAAGTCAACTCAGTGAGGATTTATGTCAGTCAGACGAAGAGAGGGTGAGAGTAAACCTCTTTAGTGTCTTCAATTCATAATCTTAATATGACATGACATGACATTTCATCTCATCCAAAAGGATTAGATTTCGCACAAACAACAAATCAAAATGAAATTCCTCAACAGCTACTCAAGCCTTGTAAACCAAGCCACTTCACTTTTAACCGTATATTTGATCTTGTCATGTGGTTACGTAATGCTATATAGGATAAAACTTTGTCGTGTGATCTCGTCTGCTTTACTTATAAGTAATTTGAAATGAATTAGCAAACTATA
>VCNE01000310.1:0-22621 GCA_009869805.1 Oncopodura yosiiana | reverse complement strand
AGCAACGCTTTCCATATTACTTATCTGGGTACGCTATCTTAAACTATAAAAATGTACAAAACTTGTTTCATAATATAAATAAAGCAAAGACTATTTTTGTTGTAATATTCTAGCTATGACAGAGATGGAAGGTAATTAAACAATACAATTCATCAAAATTAAAGACTTAAAGTTGATTTTATTCTGTCCTTGGGTCACTCTCCCATATGAAGACCAGTTTGGGTATGAAACAAAATATAACTCATTAAGTTGTCATTTTAACTAAAATCTGGACTGTATTCTTTAGATTGCTGAATTTGGAAGATGGTACTACTGTAAATTAGGTTAATTCCTATTAAAAACTTTGTAACACTGTAATATGATCTTTAGGAACATCCGTAAGCTTGTAGAAGAAAGTCCTGACTATGAAACTCTATTCGACAAATACACAGACCAGCTCTTTTACAGAATGGGAACAACCACAGGAAAAAGTGAGGATGAAAAGAGCTTGGAATTTATGTTAATCGTTGATATGGACGGTATTAATCATACATTTATTCATTGAACACAAAATTCTAGATTAAAAAGCCCTAATTCTTTCTTTCCTGTCCTTCAATCATTTTATATACAGCCTACGATTATGCACAACTAACCTCGGGAAAATGTAAGTGATATAGAAATTTATACCATTCATGATTCATGATGTAGAATCTATTAAAAGGATTTACTAAGAATTTACATTTTGATACTTTAGCACTTGGCTATGTTTTAAGACTCACGCAGAAAATTACTGGAACTTCTAATAACATTATGAGAAATGGTTACATCATTAACAGTAAGTGAATCTCAATACATATTGATCAACAGATTATGTCATTTAATCCTTTTCTATGATGGAATTTTCAGCAAATTACGTTGCACAAACCTTCTTCAATCTCATTCGTCCAATATTGGGAGCTGCCGGTACTAATTTAGAAGTTTATGGAACTAATATCAATCGCTGGAAACCTCAATTGCTCAAAATGATTCCTAAGGAGAGTCTACCAGAACACTACGGTACGTGTAGTGCAACTTTCCTTAAAATCTTTTTGTACAAATTATAGTTAATAAATAATATATGTTTGTTACAGGTGGAGTAAAGAACTTTAAGCCTGTACAAGTATTTGGTTAGATAAATGCAATTTAGAAAAAATAGTTTTCTCTCTGGAAGTTCCTGAACTTACATACACTAAACTAATAACGGTGATCATTCATCAAAATCTTTTACTATACTTTCCTAAATGTATTTTTAGTGTTGTACAAAACTTTTTTTATATACCAGCAAAACTTGTCTCTATACTTTCGCAATTTATGTTTCCAGTCTTATTCTCAGTATTATAGTCGTCTCTAATGTAATGTGTTATTACTATTGTGTATATTTCATCTATTATATCTGTATGTAACTTTTTGGAATAACTCAGAGAAGTACTTTTATTAATAACGGCTTATAATACCACCGACGGCAAAATCAATAAAAATAATAACAAGTGGATATCATTTTAATTGCTATCATGTCTCAATATTTCATTAAACATATAATATGCATACAAATGTCTAGAATTAAATATTTGCTACTTGTTTTACGATAATAATTTCCTTGTAAGAAGAGCCTTGAAATATTTTCAGCAAAATAAGAAAACATTTGCGGTTGTAATGATGACTCGTAGAATTTACTTCCATTTTTCTATAAATTGTTAAGGAAAATTATTTATGCACAAACCATCTCGAGCGATTAGTTGTTCATTTCTCAGTAATGTCTCGTTTTTCTTTAGTAACATTTATTATTTATTCTAGTTTTTTAATAATAAAAGTTTTTTGTGATCGATTATGCACAAACCATCTCGAGCGATTAGTTGTTCATTTCTCAGTAATGTCTCGTTTTTCTTTAGTAACATTTATTATTTATTCTAGTTTTTTAATAATAAAGGTTTTTTGTGATCGCCCTGCAATTCACCCTAAAATCAATTCCGATCATATTGTAAGTGATTGATTAAATTAAAATTACAAACTAGTGATGTACTGAGTGAGTCTTCTTTTAGAAATATAGTGCAGAAACTTTAGCTGAGAGTTTACAATGTATGTCATAAAATGTAATTATACAATGAAACAATTATTTGCATATTGGTTTTTAATTTTAGGGAATCCTCCATTATGGGTAACTAAAATAAATTCTAATATTCATTCAAGAAGTCATAGGCTTTATTTAACACTTTTTTTAGTTGAAGCAACGGTTTCCGTATTACCTATCTGGGTAAGTTAAAGATTACAACAAAAAATTTGAAAATCCATGCTGTAATATTTTATAAATATAGCTACGACAGAGATGGACGGTAATTTAATATACTACAGTCACAAATTAAAGACTAAAATTTAATTCTGTTTTATCACTCTAACAAATGAAGACCAATTTGGGTAAAGCAGATAAGATATATGTCATTATGAGCTATAGCTAAAATATAAATTTCTTTAGATTGTTGAATTCGGAAGATGGTAATAAATGTCTTTCTTTTAAAAACTTTGTAACAATTTATATCAATTTGAAAGGAATGTTCGCAAACTCATAGAGGAAAGTTCTGATAATGAAGCCCTTTTTGATAAATATACAGACCAGTTATTTTATAGAGTTGGAACGACAATAGGAAAAAGTAATGATTCGAAAGCCTTGGAATTTATGATAATTGTTGATATGGAAGGTAGTTACTACATAATATGCTATGGAATTTATATTTCTAAAACTCAATCATTTCACACAGGTTACGATTATGCACAATTAGGTTCCGGAAAGTGTAAGTTGATGACGTAGAATTGGAAATCTTGTACTGTATGAGATTCTTTTTGTATTTTAGCACTCCTCTATATTTTAAGACTCACCAACAAAATTACTGCAACTAGTAATAATATAATCAAAAATGGCTATATCATTAACAGTGAGTGAAATCATATCAATCAAATATAAATCAATATTATATAATATCACTCTTCTAGCCAATTATGTTGCACAAACTTTTTTCAATCTCATTCGACCTATTATTGGTGCTGCCGCTAATAATTTGGAAGTTTATGGAACAAATATGGATCGGTGGAAGCCACAATTGCTAAAATGGATTCCTGAAGAAAGTTTACCAGAGCATTACGGCGGTGTAAAGAACTTTAAGCCTGTACAAGTGTTTGGATGAATTAGTGCATTTTTATTAAATACTTTTTTCTCTCAAAAGTTCCGGAACTTCTATATAATAACTGTAAAAATCCATCACCATCAAAATCTTTATATATGTATAACTAACTACTCCTACGCATTTTTACTACATGCACCTTTTTGCATAACTATATAAGAAACTTTTTTATGTTGCCACTCAACTTTACATGTCTACTACTACATTATTATATTACTCTATTGTGCGTATTTCATTTATATACAACTTTTGGAATAATACAGAAAATGGTGAAAGCAGTACTTTCATAATGGTTTACCTTGTATTGTGTTTCATAATAACGATAGAAAATCAATAAAAATAATAAGTGGATACCTTTTTAATTGCTATCCTAGTTTAGTATTTTATTACACATAATATATCTCATGATACCCACATGAATTTCTTCATTGCTTTAGGCTACTGACATAAATATAAATTGATGTCCATAATCCACCATTTATTTTTACTTACAACTAAATCAACATTCATAAATCAAAAGACTTTTAAGCTAAAGACAACAATATATACAGTGAAGTCAATGAATTTTCATTTCTTGTGTCAATCTGTGTCGTTTCTCTCTACTGTATACAATATATAAAATCCTTTGCCAAAATCGTAAAACTATTTTTATAAAGTAAATATCATCCATTTGGCTTTCTCTTTTGGTTTATTGTTGTGATGTGAAATATAAAATTCTTTTTAGTTGTATGCTACTACTACACATATACATTCTGTAATTCTGTATAGATAGAAAACATAGTAGTACTAAAATGAACAAACAAACAACATATTAAAGCTTTTCTAGTGGTCCACAGACCAGGCCAGAGCTTGGAAAGAAAGTTTATTTGTTGACGTAAAATGAGATATATAGAGTGCCATGTGGACTGGAGAAATGATGCGGTTATATGGCTTCTTTAGAGTCTTTTGGACTAGATATTGTATATACTGTGAAGAGCAATTTACAAAGCCATACAACTAGAGTATTATATTGGTCATAGTGCTCATCTTTTGCGAGTCTATTTACACAGAGCAATTTAACGAGTCCAATGGCTTTGTAAAACTCTTTCTAGGAAGTGTATCTTATGTATAGTAAGGATTGCTCATTGTATTTTTGTGTGCTTTTACAGTTCCTTCACCTTTTCGTAATTTAATTTTTTAATGTCTTCCACAATAACAGCATATATATTGTTGTGCAAACAAAGATGTCAATTACTTTTTTTATATCTAAGACTTTAAGACATCACAACACCTACGCATACATATAGTACATAATAATACCAATTTTACAAATTCCCTTTAGTTTCTTTATGTCACAGAAAAAGAAATATGAGCTCTCTCTGCTCTATCCATAATTTAGAAATATTAGCCTCCACTGTACAAAAGGCAAAGACTTTCATCCTCTGTCTTCTTCTTGTCTTACTAAGCCTGACTAAACATTTGTTTCTTTTTTTGTATCTCTATTTCTCTAGAAGTGTAACAATTGTAAAACATGAGAGAAAAGTATTTATATATAACTTTGGTATGCGTAGGAAAGAGATTATATTTATGACAGACATTATCACGTTAAAGTGAGCACTAAAGCTTCTTTCTCCTCACCCGTAGTATTCTAGTACACGTGTTTATAACTTCTTTGTGCAATATATATATATCACTAAATCACAAAATGAGTTCACTCACACTATTTCTCTTCAACTATTATTCTTGCTTAGAGTTCCATATATAGAGAAGAGTTCTACTAAATATTATTATACTTTTCGTTCTGGGATTTACCTTTATATAACTAAAGCTTTACTCAAAACTTTCTACTTTCTTTTATTCTATTCTTTTCTCTCTTTCTACGAGTTTCCACGTGGAAAAGTGGAAAAAGTTTATTTGTATTCATGATCTTCTCTCACATTACTAAAAGAGCTGAACGAAAGAAAAACTGTGTAAGAAAACCAAGTGTAGTGTATAAAGAGTACAATGTTATACTTGAGCAGACTCTTTACTTACTGAAGAAAGTAATAGTACGTTTCATACACAGAATCTCATTTCTCTTTATTTTGGGATGAAAGCACATACTATAATATACATAGACTTCACTTCTCTTACAATCTCTTCTTCTCAACCTCTTGCATAAATTTCAATATGAAATTTTACATTTATTACATTTTCTTCATCTCTTTGTGTCCTCTGTACATATATTTGTTTGAAGTACACATTCAAAAATTACTCATGCATATACATAAAGAGAGAGGGAAGGAGCAACTAAAAAGCTACTAATAAAAACACATATATAGGAAAGCAATATATAAATTGCTAGAATACTCCAAGAAACACTATGTACATTTTGTATATGTATCCACAGGTATACAGAATACAGATGAATGGCAAACTCTAGCAATAAATGCCAGTAGTGTACAAATGTAATATCCAATTTGATAAAGGAGCTAGATATTTTTTTCTTTCTATGTCCTTTCTTGTGACTCTTTTGACAAATCTTGGTAAAAAATATAAGCAACTCGTGTAACAAGCTTTGAACTGTAGTCACTTTATGAAGGTCTCTTTTCAACATTCTCTTTTTATATTCTCAATGACGTGAGCAGCAAAGGAAATAGTGAATCTTTTATGCAAATATTGTCAATACTTCTCGTAGAGGAGCAAAGACGTAAGAATATTTTGAGAGTAGAATTATTCTACAAAACACAATTTTCCTTTCATCCATATGTCTTATGTGTTGTTATTCTACTGTTCATAATTCCCATTTGTGAATATCTGCACAGCACACTTCTCTTCTACGACTCTAACAACACTATTATTACAATTCTTCTTTGGAATTCTATGTGGTATGGTAGCATTGAACAACTGTCTCTCAGATGACTCTTTCTTTAGAGCAATACAATAATATTTGTAGAATACTATATATACTTACTTAGATATGTGTCTAAGATATGTAGCTTTTCTATTGTCAACAGGGATTTGAAATTTGAAATTCTCTATAATATAATAACAAGTAAGAAACATAACACGAGGCAACAACAACACTACTAGTATGTCTTCAAATATTATTGTTGCGATATCACATCATCTTTTGCTACACACAGAGAGAGGCAGAGTTCGTCTTATCTATGTCGTCATAAGAAGAAGAAATATGTAGAGCAAAACCAAAGCAAAGAGCTTTGAACAACGTAAATATGATAATGGCATACCTACAGAATAATATTTATTACAATAGCAGAAAAGGAAAACTCTGAACACAACTTTTGAAGAAAATGGTGAAATTATTCTCTAGAAATGTAAAAGCATTCTGTTGTTTTGTATAGAAGAAGCCGTCTCAACTCAACTCAGCTTTTGTTTGAACTTTTTATTAGAGTTTTCATGTGAAAAAGATTGAATTTGAAATTGAAACCTTTTCTTATGTAATGGAATACAATGCTAGGTGATGTAATGTAGTAATACGAAAGAGAGATCTCAAGAGAGATCTTGACATGAAATTCAACAATAACACCAGAAGAGAAGAAGAGAAACGAAATATGAATAGTTTAAAGAAAGGAAATTGAAACTGACTGGAGAAAACTGACCTCGATTTCAAATTTTCGAAACATGTTTGCTTATTCTGTCTACGTTTCTCTATTATGACTCTGATGATGTGTATTTACGTAAGCTGTCAAGTATATTTGTACTACTAACAACTATGTACTCTAAAAGCATCATCATCATCGTCAATATCATATGACACTTTTTTTCAAAGGCAATTCTCACTTTTCTCTGTGGCTAACCATGTGTGTATACAAGGACATGGTTTGGTGTCAAGTTTTTTATATGACACTCAAACTCTCTCAACATTTTTTTCGTCAAGGAAGAGAACCGAATGAAAAACTTGACTTTTATGGTGTTATAATAAAAAAGTTGTACCTACCAAAATCGGAAGACTCATCTTCAGAAGTTGCCATTTTTCCAGAGCCCTCATCATCATCTTCAAACTCACTGTCAGAATTGTCAAATGTAAACTTCCATGAGGGATCCGTCTTATTTCCGTTGTTGTCAAAGGATAAGGAATTTGAGATTTGACCATGATGACAATTGTTGTTTGTACAACATTTACTTAGGTTGACTGGATGTGATTGACTTTTGAGAGGTCGGAGACGATTGTAACGGACTCTTTTTTGGTCGACTGTGTTACTATTGGCTGTTGAAGTAAAAACAAAGAAAGGTTAATGACTTCTAAATATGTAAAATAAAACGTTGACTATTAGTTAACTCAACATGTCTCTTGCTAATTCTAAACTTTAGAATCTAAAGTATGAGCTAGTTATAATAATAATTTTGGCACAACTTACCATTTTTGCCATTACTGGAAAAAGAGAAATTGGAAATGTTTTTCCAGAGAACCCACAACATTTTGACAGCTACCATTATGATGATATTCTTTGTCTGTTGAATTACAAAACTTGATGAATGTATTTTCACTTGGGTTTTTATTGTTTTTCCTGTTCTCTTCAGTTGGAATGTCGAAAAAAGTAATATTGAGAACTAGACAGAGAGACTAGTAATAAAAACTACAACTGTTACAACTAGTTTGGAGGCAATATAATATAATACTAACTCAAGACATGTTTCATTAATCTCAACCAAGTCTCTCTCTCTCTCTCTATGTGTGATTGTCACTTTGATTTATCGACAAAGATTCTCTTATAGTTTTATAGATATCTATATAGTCGAGAGAGACAATAAGAGTTCTAGACTATATTGCAATTCTTAGAATTCTATAATATGTGTATAAGAAGATAAACTGATTTTGTAGTTGCTTCCACCGTTCCCCTTATCCTAAGGTATAATACAAGAAGTGTGATTGCTGTAGAAGGATAGAATATAAAAAACTCTTGTGTCTATTTGATATAATCAAAGTCACTCAGTTGTAAATTCTTTCTTCTAGCACCACCACCAGCTTTCTTTCAATTCGATCTTACTACTTTTTTTCTTTTGGCTCAACTTTACGCACAAAGATAAAAAAAATCAATTGCAAACTTGATGTTGATCCACTATCTTTTTTTTCTTTTTTTTCTCTCTCTCCTCTGATCTGTTTCTATTTATTTTTTCTTCTTCTGTCTTGCAATTGTTTCAAAGTAGAAATTGTGTATGTTCTATATAAAAGAAAGTATAATGTATTATAAATACTTGTTTTTTCTTTTTCAAGTTGAGACGAAGCTTCCTTTATCTCTACAGAAAGTAGCAGAATCAGTTGCTTCAAAGTCCAAGAATTCTTTATGAGCCTTGAGAGACTTTCTACAGGATATCCTTGCTCGTAGTCAAGTCTGTAGAGAGAATGAATTTATTTCAGAAAACTTCTCTTTCGTTGTTGGACACAAAAGCTACAAGTAGAGTAGAAAATGAGAGTATCACTTTCAGAACAAGAGACTCTTGTTGCTCCTACTGAGTCGCTCAACAGCGGAATGAAAGTTGGTTTCAAAAGCTTGGCTCATATATATATATATAAGTAGAGCCATTCAACATTGAACATGTGCGAGGAGTCCAACAAGAACAGTGGGAAACTTTCTATAAAGTAAAATGAAGAGTACTAGAACCACCAGAAATAGGAAGTATTCCAATAAGATGGAAAAGTATAGAAGACTTTATAAGCTTTAGTGAAGTGGTTACAAGAAGAGAAGAGATAAAATACTCTGCTCTGCTACTTTCTTCTTCGATATATAAGAGAAAAGGAGAATATTTTATAAAAGCCATTGCTATAAAGCTGCCTCTAGGTACATTATATAGTTTTGTACGTACATAGGAATATAATATAATGATAGTCACACATGAGAATACCACTTTCTCACTAACACTTTTGGTCGTCCATGATATAATAAATTCACATACATAGTAGTATATCTCTTCAATTCTGGAATGCCCAGAGCCTATTATATTACTAGTAGTATTACTTGACTATGAAAAGTTGATAAAGAAATAATAATATAGAAAAGGATTACACTTTATGTACACACATACTTTAAAGACTTTGTTGAGGGAAGAGATATCATGTAAGAATAAAAAGACTTGGCTTGGAATATTTGGTAATGTAGCTCAGTAATAATAATACTTGAGTAAAAACTTGGAAGACGCAAAAGTGAAAGAATTTTTCCATAAAAATGCATGCATAGCAAGATTTAATGAAAGTACATATACTCATATAAACCTATCATCCTTGTTATTATAAAAGTTCTTTGAGTGTAATCTAGACGAAATAATGCTGAACATGGCGAAAAATATAAAGGTCAAACAAAGTGCAAAAGTTTTTTCATTGTAGTTCTTCTCTAATGTTTAGAGTTGTTAGTTCAAGGATTTTTACACATGTGGCTTACTAAAATTGAACATACCTTTCTCTTCTTGTTTTGTGACAGTTGAGTCCCAGTGTAACTTTAGTACAGTTTCCTCAAGATACTCTCATTTATATCCATTAGTATTATTATATTGCCATTTGCTATTACTGACCGTTTCTTTCTGTATTCCATACTGGTTACAACTTCAAGTTCAAAATGACAATCTTAATAAAAATTCATTATACTTTCTTCCATTTGGTGTGTATCAAGTTTCCTAAAGTCTAAAAAGTCTAGACACAAAAATATCTTCCATTTGGTACACTTAAATTCTAAAAAACATTGTTTGAAACCAGATTCTACTAGTATAGTACCACAGGGATTTTCTTAAGAAAGCAAAACGCTAATCTCTTTTCAAACTGCAGACTTTTTTCCAAGTAGGTATATATACAACACAACACCAAAGAAAATTCTCAGTAAGCTTAACAATTACTTCAGTAGAATCTTACACTACAAATGTATATTTCGATTTAATCTCAGTCAGAGTACTCAACTAAATAAATTATTCTTTTTGAAGAAAATGCTTCTTTCAATTTACATTTATAACATTATGTAAATCTCAAGTTGCCATAAGGCAATGACATCTCGACAATATGAAGTACTTCTTTGTACTTGTTCTACATAAAATCCAACAAAGCAGAACAGATGGATTATTCTCTGATGCTAATTACTACTCTCATCTCATAAACATATTAACTTCCTTTCCTCTCTACTAGTTCTCTTGAAGTGTTTTTGTAAATGAAGCCATCTATTCATTTGATTCACTCTCCTACCTCTAAAGAGAATATAGTGTTTAAAAAAACCTTAGTCAATGCTTACACGAGTAGAAATAAAAGTAGTTCAGGTGAAAGGAAATGTAGCCTGAAGAAAACTTTATTTTAGACAAAGACAAGTTGAGATCATATGAAGTAGACATTTCTCTTTCTTTTTATATTCTCTTCACATTTTCCTCAACTCTTGATGTCGAGCATTCTTCTTCTCTTTCTACAAAGAATAGAGTCGACACTCTTGAGTTCTGTAATACAAGATCACCCACAGAGCTAATACAACTTTCACTCGTTCTAGTACATTAGAAATCTGTAAACATCAACAGGAACCTATGTAGTGCAAAACAAGTAATGAAGAGTCAAGTCAGTTCTCCAACAGATTATTTACACCACTTAGCTACTTTCACTAAGCTAGAAAAGTATATATAGTTTAGTCCTTGACTCTTAACTTTCTCCTTTCACTCTAATTTCACGACTCGTTCCATTATCACGCTTCGGTAAAATTGCCGTGTTGTGAAAAGCGTCCTTACAAGAGAGTGGCTTACTTGTCATCATTACGCTATCACACCTCTCTTTGAGTAATTTAGAAGATTTATTGTTATGTCACTAGAACTCAAGTCTAAATGTGGTACAGTCTGCGACGACACAACAATATTAAATCTACATTTTAGATTGCAGTATTCATTTTGTCTGGACTGAGAGAGAGTAATCTATAATGTCAAAAGATTGTCATTGTCGAGATAGGGAAATTGTACAAGGTGTTATTGTCAGTTTAATTACAGAGAGAAAGATATGTGTGCGGTTAGATGATGGATTAATTCCGCTAACTCTTGGACCTGTCTAAAGATAATTTGTTATGGTATAAGTGAAAGCAGATAATATTGGATTGTAAATATAGGTTAGTGTTATCAGTTAGTCTGCAAAATATAAAAAAACACATTTAGCAAGGAAAGTAGTTTTTGTGATTTAATCACGGCAATTTATAGGAAAATGAATAATTAATTCTCCAATGATTTATTTATTATCATTACTGACGTCAATAAAAAGCTTGTAAATAGCTAGTTTAAAAGTACTTTGGTGAGATAGTGAATAATAAATGAGTTTGAAAGTAAAGGAACACACCTGAGAGACTTTGCATCTTGAAGCGTTATTACTTTTTTATGTATTTCCGTACTTTTTGCACATTTGAAACGACCTTGTCTATTAATATGTAATGCAAGAGTGTTATATCTTTCTATTGTGCATTGGCGATATTGGTTTGTTATCTTATCACAGAGAAGAAGTCAGGAAATTAAATGGCAAAAAATGTAACTCTGTATGTGTACTTTCTCGAGGGTATAATGAGATGAAATCAGAGATTTTGTTGTCAAATAAATGCACTAGACTGGAAATAGAAATGTGCTCTTGAATATCAAGTTACGTAATACTGCATCAGTACTAGAGGGACTTATTTGTAGAAAAAAGCTGAAGGTCACTACTAGATCTCTTTAGTCTTTTCGAGATTGAATTGAATTCCTTTAGGAGAAAAAGTCTGCAGGTAGGATTTTCTTTTGCTTTCTCCTAGTATTTTTATCCTATGTTACATGAGCTTGTATTTTGGCTTTTAGAATTTTCTACTGATTGCTAGTAAATACATAAAGTTCCTGACATATATGTACGTAAGTATAAACAAACTAAGGTAAATCATTCCACGAGTTTACAAGTTGACGAAAAATCAAATGATTTTGATTGCTTTGATCTAATGAAGTAAATATGTGAAGTTTTTATTTGTTGTGACAAATTTTTCATAAAATATTTTATTTCTTCATTAAATTAATCAAAGATGAAATATACAGTCAGAAATGAACGCAATTCATCAACCTTTATGTAACATGTAACATTTCTGGAGGATTCAATTATTTGTTTAGGTCAAAAATAAAAATTGGTAGTGTACCTTCATGACATTTGTGTATCTATTTTTACACTCAAATCAATTTATTTGACAGTAACTTAAAAGTCCAGATGAAATGAAAACGGAAACAGTTATCAAAGTGAAATCAGAAAGAGACAGAAGAAGAGTTCAAAGCACATCCAAGATTAGAACGAGACAAGAGAGACAAAATGACACGTGTGCCATTTTCATTTTATGTTGGACATTTCCTGTATCTATACCTTCACTTTGTAACATCTATATCTTTGACAGAATTCTCTTTCTATCAAAAGGGAGAATAGTGATAGTATAAAAGATCAATACAAATGTCCAGTGACTCAAAAAGCATTTCCTTGTTGTAGCTAGATATGACTAAAAATGATGTCCATTCAAGATAATTAGCAAATGCTTTTTAGTTCTAGAAATTTTCAAAACTACATATGAACGAAAGAGCAATCTATTATATATACATTTCATATAAAAAACATGAAATATGAATTGCACTTGACAGTTATTGCTTTTGAAGTATAAAAAAGACGAGACAACTCAAAACTTTCACTGTCCAATTTACTCACAAATATTTATCTAGACATACAGAGACTTTCTTCATAAGAAGAAAAGAGAGTCTTTACCTTTTACCACAAATTGTTTACTCAGTTACTTGCGAAGATACACAAGAGAAATGTCGATACTTTGGCTAAAACAAAGACTGAAGGTCAAGAAGCACTCTAGCTCTCCTTTTTCTTCTTGGAAAAGTGACTACATGTATAAGTTTCTTGTGTCAATAGTCTTCAGACTGACACATAACATTAAAAGGGAACGAAACAGGCTTGAAAACCTCAATTAAGCTCTGTGTCAACATAATTTAATGTTTTGTAGTAGACAGCTAAGTTTATTTTATGTACTCATGGTAAAAGCAATTGGGCTATAATACAAATAATTGCTCAATTAAGATCAACAAACTGTGTAGTAGTAAGTAACTCTTACACTTTCCTTTCTTTACAATTCTAAGAAATTCTGAATAAAGTAACTTTATATTGTACAACAACCTAAGAAGCCTTACACTTGAGACTCTGTCCATAATTCTTGGAAGAAAAACAAAACATGAATTTGTGATTGCACTAGAGTTTTGTTCATCAATGCTTTTTGTTATTACTACTCGTGCGAGTAAAGTATTCAAAAAGTAAAACTTTTGAAGTATGGAGAATTTACAGGCACAAGGGTTAGCTATTAAATATATTAGTTGAAGAAATAGAGTTTTCAAAAAGTTTCAGCTTTCGACAAATTGTGATACAAGAATAGAACTTTCTCTCTTCCTGTAAGACTTGACTTTCTCTCCTTCCGCTGACTCTTTTGCTTCCGACCAAGAGTTTCCACACAAAAATTCCCAAGAGAAGATGAGATTTTGGTAAGTTGATGTAATAACTGATATCTACTTTTTATCATAGTGTACTACATTGAGTTACTTTACTATAGCTTCGTTTTCGTCTCTCTCTCTCTTTTTGTTTTGTTGTGGGAATTGGAAATTGAACTTGGGATGAGAAGAAAGTCAAGAAAAGAGAATAAGGATTCTTGAGTATCTCTCATCTACTCAACAGAAAAGGCAGAAAATTCTTCCAAAATTCCTTTTAACCTTTGCCCTTCACTTTCAAGATCCTTCACTATAGTCTTCTACTCCATTGTTTTAGATTTATCAGACAGACATTTTCATCTTATCAATTTCAGAAAATAATGACAGAGAGAGAGTGAACCGTGAGAGACAAAATAAATACTGAAGACTCCTCTTTGAACAACATGACATTTTCACTACTACAGGATTATGATGATGAAGGAATATAACCTTGTAGTAGAATTCTTTAGTTATTGTGGTTGGTCGGTGGACTTGACTTTCTCCTTCAATTTTTTATGTAGTATAGTTGTGTGAAATGTAGTGGTTTTCAATCCCTACTTGATTGTGAGTTGTGAAAAGTTGAGCTTTGTGATCTTGAGATCTTTGATGATATCTTTCTCAACTTTACTACTGCTTGCTGGCATCAGTAAGCAATGTGTAGAATAGCTTCACTAGTTCTCTAGAGACTTGCTTTTCAAAAGATAAATTGACATCAAGAGTCGTCAGAGAAAGTCATAGTAGACTACTATACAATGGTCAAAAGCAAAATATACACACAGCATGAGGCTTATAATACTTGTCTGAAGTTTCTGTGAAAATATAACCAGTACTTACTGGAACTTTATTGGGCTTCTTGCCATCAACATCCAACAACATGATGATGTAGTTTAAGACTTCAGAAAGTTCTTAGCGGGTAGCCGAAACAACACTAATCTCTGAATCTGAGTGACATGCTTGATATATAGAGTATATGAAACTAATAAGTTGAAAGGAATATATAAGACTTCAGCAACATCAAGGTTCAAAAACAATATGTATAGAAAGACTTTCACTGATTAAACAAACTAATAGAGCTGAGAAAAGTGTCAGCTGCTAGTAATAATATAGAGTTCTTGACTATAAATTCTATTGCTACCTGACAATAAAAACAACGGAAACAACCCACGTTGCTTGTTGTTGTTTACTTCAAGGCCTGTTTTGGTTCACTGGACTTGAGCTCTTCTCCTTGTCAAGTCAAGTGCTACTCTGTTAAGGATAAATAAATAGTATTCGTGGGCGAGGAGAATTAATATATGTATAACTGTTTAAATATGTCATTCAAAATCAAATACTTATGTACAACAAGGAAAATTTTCCAACTTGTGAAAATTTCTAAATCTTATATGTATATATAAAATAAATACATTGATTTTTTTTATTTGAGACTCTATAATAATTGGATCAAGGTAGGAGAGAGAATTTCAAGTGTGTGCACTTGAAAGATAAATAAAATGGTAAGAAATTTGCTGAGAAAAGATATACGGAAAGTTGTATTAGCTGTGCAAATACAAAAGTGTCTAGTCTAGGTATATTTATGAAATACACCCACAGAAAATGAAAGTTGAATGTACACAAAAAATTGAATTGAGGTTTAGTAGAAGAAAAGGGAAACTTGGAGTTAACTGAAATTGAAACTCATTCATCTGAAAAAAGAAACGAAAAAAGAAGAAGAGAAGAAGAAGAATTATAGCAGTAAATATATCCAAATTCAAAATGTGAATTTCATTGGAATTATAATATATATATACTATAGGATATCATCGCTAGGAGCAAATCACAACGTTAGGCTTTTAAAATAAAACACTTTTCTTATATTTCTCTTCTTCAGTTCATTGGCACAAGTGTATTCTTTCTACTTGGTATATTGCCTTCAGTAAATAAATCCTTTTCACTCTTTACTGGAAGAAAGCTCTTGAGAATGGGAAGAAGACTAAATCCGAAATGTAGTTTTTTCTCCCATCCATGTAAATGCAAACCTCAAAACTTGGAAATTCTTATTTCTAAAGGCTATATCATAAAATGTACGTGGTTCTTGAAGAAGAGTGTCGTACCTTTCTACTTGACTTTCACTTTACTGCGAAAGTAGCATTGTTATGTTTGTATCGCTACTGATTTTTTTTGCAAATTTGATTCCAAGAAACAGTGATTCAGTGATGTAATACTTTCCAACAAAAGACTAAAAATTGAATAGATTTTTTTCTTTTCAGAACAGAAAAGGTAAAGCTGACGTAACTGATTTCTATCATAAAGATTGTGGCGCAAGCAATTTGCAGATCAGATACAAAGCTGTAAGACATTATGTAAGTATCTGCAACTATGATTTATAAGTTCCGAATGCATTGAAAAAGTAAAATCGGCATTAACTTTCAGCAACATTATTCAGTTCATTGTGTTTTTAATTTATAGTAATTAGTACTAATTAATAAAAGTTTTAATTTCAATAATGTACAAAAACTTTGGTAAAAATATCCGAGAAATATGAATTATACAATTAATTTCTTAATATGACTATGTTTTGACAACAGTTTAACTTGTAAAGTTCACAAGCCATTGTGTAATTGGCATACGCTGAGAATAGTATCAAGCTCAAAGAATCACACTAGTATTCCCAAAAACCTACAAAACAAAAATACGTAGAAACAATAATGCCTTCCAAATGAAATGTGTAGAATTGTTATTATTCTACCGTCTCTTTTGGTTTTGGGGCATTAATTTTTGGAATGTGGGATTCCGCTGTAATTGTTCGAGCAATTGCAGAGTGAGCGAGAATCCCACGCAATGAAATCAAAAGATAAAATTCATAAATAGTTTAGCATGAAAGATTAATAAACGAGGTGATGTTATGCAACATCAGAATATTTTGATAATATTGATTAATCAAAACGTATTCAGAGGGAGATTCGACTTATTTTGCACTTGACAGTTAGTTAACTGTATCAACAGAAAATTGTCAGTTTTGTTGTTAAAATTATGGCCTCAAAAACAATACTAAACAAGAGTCGAATTAGAGGACAAAATCAAAGGCATTCTTTATGGTAAGAGGATTATTGATATAAAGTACTTCTAAATTCATCGACTAGACTAAAAACATTTCAAAATATTATAGGAGCAGCATTAGGTGATGGACTTGGACTTAGCACAGAATTTATGAGGTATTGAATTTGGAAGTATTAGCACAGAACTTATGAATTAATTTATTTATTTAGCAAAGAGAGAGCTAAACAAATATACGGAAATGGACCAATAAAATTTGGATTAGCTGATGGGTAAGCCAAGACAAAATCTCGTAAAAATATTCAATAAAAATCTATGAAAACATATATAGAATTCCATTTCTACGTGATGACCATCGATCAGCTTGGTATGAAAATGATTTTACAGATGATACAGACCAACAATTAATATTGGCTCAATCTCTACTATCAACAAATGGTGAATTAATTCCATCCAACTTTGCTTTCAAATTAAGAGAATGGGAAGATCTTGGATTTCCAGAGTTGGATAATAAAATGGCACTAGATATTGGAAACACTGTTGGTAGTACAATGTCTACGAGAGGATTTCGTAAGAATCCATTGGAAGCTGCATATAATGTATGGAATAATAATGGAAGAAGATTAGCAGCAAATGGTGCTGTTATGCGTACAGCAGTAACTGGAATACCATTTTATTGGGATGAAATGAAAGTTGCAAGAAATACAATTCTTGCTGCAAAAGTTACACATGCAGATCCAAGGTGAAAATAATTACAATAAATTAAAAAAATTCTATCTATATACCTAATTCTCTTATATTACTCTTATAGATCTGTCGTTGCAGCAGTTATTACTAGTGTCTTCATTTCTTATCTATTACGAGGCAAAACTGAGGCTACTCCATTTTCATCAGAAGATAAATCAACATTACTTAAATATCTTTACTTAGGCTCAGAACCAGAAGATGAAGTAGATTTTCCCAGTTCTTCTGCCAAGTCTCTATTTCCAAAAGGAAAATTGTCAACAGGAGAATACATTTATCCAAAACATAAGTCAACAACAATGTCATCATCACAAGAAACTTCTTCTTCTTCTCCAATACAAAGTATTGACAATTTCGGCCCAGACACTCAAATGTTATCATTAGCCAAATCAATAGTTACAAAATATCATATTTCTTGTCGAGTCAAATTCATTATCTCCTCCAGATTCTTCATGGAGTACAGAATTACATGCTCACTGTTTTCCAAACAATCTAGAATTTCTAAATCTTGATGACTCTTCCAAAATGGGCTATGCATATAAAACTTTAGGGGCTGGAATTTATTCTGTTACAAGAAATCAACCTAAAGATATTAATAGTGACTCTGCTCAATTTTTTAAAACTATTATTACGTCAATTAGCATTAGAAGGTGGTGATGCAGATACAAATTGTACTGTTGCTGGTGCTTTACTTGGATGTAAATTAGGATATAATAATTTACCTAATGAATGGAAATTGGGTATACGACATAAGTCATTTCTTGATAGCATTGTAAAACAATTTGTTCAGCTGGTAAATAAAGACTAACGACAAAAAATGTATATAGCATTTTTATTTTTCATGAAGCAACAAAGTCTAAACTTATAAAAAATCAGAAGAACCGGAACAACAAAGTTTTACGAGGGAAACCGAATGAGTCAATGACACATTGAGCGGGATTTGTCTATCTTCTTTCTTACGAAAAACTAACGTGCAAAAATAATTTCATCATCATCATCATTCTTCGTTTGCCATTCGTATAAAAAGCAATCAAAAAAACACTGTCTTGTGCTTTAATTTTAATTAAGTTGAAAACCCAAAGCTTTACTACTACTTTGTGACTGATCATGACAGCAGCAATGATGAAACCATTTACAATTTCTTGTCGAAGGAAATATTGGTTCTGGAAAAACAACATTCTTAAAGTACTTTAAAAAGTTTCCAGAGATTTGTATTCTAGATGAGCCCATTGACAAATGGAGGAATTTGAAAGGACACAATTTATTTGTAAGTTCTTTGACAATTGACACTAATATATAAAAATGGAACATGAGATCAAATATGAATTGTCATGTTTTTATTTCTAAAAAGGATTTGATGTATCGTGATCCAACCAAATGGAGCTTTTGTTTCCAATCTTATGTTCAAATGACGATGCTAGATTTGCATATGAAACCAGTTGTTCAACCAATAAAGATGATGGAAAGGTCAATTTACAGTGCCAAGTATTGTTTTGTTAATAATCTTCATGACAGTGGATTAATGGGCTCGGCTGAGTATACTGTTTTGACAGAATGGTTTGATTATCTTGTTCACAAATTGCCTATGAAAGTTGATTTGATTGGTAATTTTAATTAAGAAGTTTAAACATTATTGCATATGTGGCAAATGACTCATAGTAATTTTAAAATTGTATTTGCAGTTTATTTGAGAACAAATCCAGAAGTTGTCTACGACAGAATTTGTAAGAGAGCTCGAAATGAAGAGAATGCTATTACTTTGTCTTATCTTCAAAATATTCATCAAATGCATGAAGATTGGCTTTTGGCAAGTGACAAGAAGTATCATCTTCCAGCACCGGTAATTATTTATTAAGACATAAAAGAATATTGTGAAAACATATTCTTAATATACTTCCTCTTAGGTGTTGACACTTGATGCTAACAAGGATCTCAGCCAAATGAACATCCACTATGAAGCTTGCCAAGAAACAATTATGAACAAAGTTAAAGTGTGCATGTAATAGTAGTAGTTAATATGTTTCAAAAAAGAACCATTTTCTTGATATAACTTTCCAAAAAAGCAAAAGACTTGATAGTTTCGAGAAATTAGTATTTTTCTTCATAATCTCTCTACATATAATATAGTATTAACCGATAGATTCTAAAAAATATTTATAAAATCTCATTTTCAAAGGTAATTCAGGGTATTGCATTTATATTTATTACTGAATAATATTTCTACTTGCAGAAACATTTTTATATAATGTAACACTGATTATATACATAATTATATTATTGAATGTGATGTACAGTTCACACCAAAAAGAAAATAAATTGAGAGTTATTTAATTTCCAATATTATTTTTTGCTTTGAAGTCTGATAACATGGCTAAATTATTATCTCGCCATAATCTTCGTTGAGGTAGTGTAGAATCTGGAACTAATTGTTGTAATTGTCTGTCAATTTCTTTAGCTGCTTCACTATCAGGGAGAAACTTTGGTGTAGGACCCATAGTTTCTGATACAGAGTAAATAGTTGGATGATAGCGACGACAATAGTCAAGAAATCCATCAGCATTTAATTGAGCAGTTTCCATTGGTCTATAAATAAGAGAGAATAACAACTATAGTCTCATTACAAAAAAAAAGATTTTAATTTTCTTACCCCATAAATACATAACGTGGAGCAAGGCCTTCTTTCATTACCAAATCTGCATCTTCAACACTCAAGACTCCATCAGTAATTAATCTCCAAGTTTCATTTAAGATAACATATTGAACTCTATTTAGTGCAAATCCTGGCATTTCCTTGTTCATAACAATTGATTTACGTCCAAGAGAATTAATCAAATTCTTTGTATGAGCAGTAACTTCTGGCAGTGTTGTTGGATTTGGTACAATTTCCACAAGTCTTACAAAATATGGTGGGTTGACCTAATTATAAAAACGTTAACGTTAAGTTTTTTAAAATGTATATGACTAATGACTGATTTATATGTCTTCTTACTGGATGAACTACTACAGTTCTATTACTTGATTGACAAGCCCTTGGTAAATTGAGATGACATTAAAGTTGATGTAGAACTTGCAACAATTGCTTTTGTATTGCCAACTTTAGTTAGAGCAGCATCCAATACTTTGAAAATGTCAATTTTAATTTGAAGACCTTCTGGCGTACATTCTTGAATGTAAGTACAACCAGTTAATGCCTTATGAAGGTCAGTCTCAACTGTAATCAATTGACATTGCTTCTCAGCATTATATTTATCTGCTCCAAGAAGTAGTCCTTTTGCTTCAAGATCTTTTAATTGATTTCTAATGGCAATTGGAGCTTGTTCCAAAATTGATGGAATAGTATCATAAAGACGAACTTGATGTCCTTGTGAAGCAAATAACATTGCCCATGACTTTCCAATTATTCCACTTCATCAAAAATGATCATTTAAGTCAATTTAAGACAACATATCTTTATTGTATATATCACTCACCTTCCAATAATGACAACAGTCTCCATTATTTGTTGTTGGATGAGAAGAAAGCGAGAGAGTTAAGAGAGTAAGTGAAGTGTGATGAGATGAAATGCTGAAAACACAATGACTTGTCAAAGACAAAATGCCTTCATAGAAAAGGTTAATTTAGTCATTTGATTTTAATATTTACACAATGTCAGTTTCAGCTATCTGTCAAACAGATTTTTAATACACCCACTAAAGATTATAAATAAAGGCGATTAATTGTAAAGTTTTAATAATAGGATTAAGATATATAGTAAAAAGGGATTAAATATTTTGCCGTTTCATTCATGCAAATCGTACGCAATTAACCCTGACCTCCAATATAAATTATATCGGCCAAGTTGAGCAATATATAATATAATTGCAAACGTAACTTTCCATCTTAATTTAAAACCAGTTTGTTCTGATTTTTCAAAGCCTTTTATGCTTATTAATTATGATACTCGTGCAAATAATTATATGACTCATTTATGAATTTTGCTGCTTGTCAAATAATTAGTTGATTTATTTGGTGTTTATACGTCGTTTTACATTTAGTTAACCATATTTGCATTAATCCAGTCAACAAAATGGGATGGTTCAGTATAAACGCCTATATTTTAAAAGTTTTTATTTTATTATAATAATTTTTCTTTTGACTATAATAATTTTGATCTTACCTGGAAATCCTGGTCTTGCACAACCCTCGCCCTATAAATTTAATTATTTTAGCCACCATAGTCATTAACTCAATAAAGCTATCTTACCCAAGAAACAATTCCAGACAAATAAGCATATCCCAAATCATCTTCCGAAATCATTGGTCCACCTGAATAAATAATAATTTATCGCCAGAAAAGAAAACATATTTGTTGGTAGAGTCAGTATTTTTGTATGCCCATTAATATATTTTGCGCACCTGAATCGCCCTAAATTTAAAGAATAATATGTCATTAATAATTAAAATAATCATTAAAATATGTGAGTTGGACAGTACCTGACAAGCATCTTTTCCTCCTTCAGGAAGACCGGCACAAATCATTGACTCAGCGACATTTAGACCAATAGGATTGTAAGAAGCGTTACAATCTTCATCTGAAACAATTGGTTCAGTACCTGACAAGCATCTTTTCCTCCTTCAGGAAGACCGGCACAAATCATTGACTCAGCGACATTTAGACCAATAGGATTGTAAGAAGCGTTACAATCTTCATCTGAAACAATTGGCACTTGAACATATCTCAAATATCGTGCTGGAAGGCCTCCTTCACTTTGACTTCCCCAACTTTTAAGAGACAATTAGTTAAATCTACTTTTAGTGTTAATAGTTTTAAGTATACATACCCAGCAACCAAGGCAGGTGCTATAAGATATACAAAATTAGTCACAAGAGTTTTTTTATTTAATTAAATACATACTTCCTGGTGGTGGAGTATGACCCTGTGGTGGTAGACGTAAAGGTTGAACCCATTCATCAAAAGCAATTGGTGCTGCAACTCGTACTAGTGCAATGTCATTTTCTAATGTTTGAGCATTGTAACCAGGATGTCTAACAAGTCTACTGACAGCATATCTTCTTTCATCACCATCAGCATTTAAGATATCATATTGATTGGCAATGATTGCATATTGATTGAAATAGTTTTGTACACAATGGCAGGCTGTAACGACCCAATTGTTGTTTAAGATGGTACCACCACAATTGTGTTGATTAAGCCAAACAATTTGAACCAAGAA
>VCNE01000308.1:0-21874 GCA_009869805.1 Oncopodura yosiiana | reverse complement strand
ATTGCACAAGAAGTTAGCTATTAAAATATTCTAAAAATAAACAAAACTATTAAGATGGTGAAATAATAATTAGTTTGATTGGGTGCAAAGTATTTAATTTGTGATCAGAGTAGGAGTAGGGAAAAATCAGCTATTACATTATATTATGAGGATTATTTAAGCTCATTAAATTGAAGTGACGACAAGGAGAGCAATTAGTCAATTCCAAAAATAAATAAATTAAAGGAAAACGTCGGCAATTTAATATTTACATTGACGCAGCCAGAATTGGTTGATTGCCCTTAATGGCATTTTATATGACTCGAGAATATATATAAACCATAAATCAAGATGATTTGAGATAAAAGTGTTATTATTACTTACATCATTCTCTCTCTCTCTCATATATGCATATCATCAACTTTCAACTCAGCAAACAACATAACACTGTAACATTAAAAACATGGAAAAAATCACATTCATATTTTATGCATGAGTGAAGACTTTACAAAATAATCTACACACTTTCAGCCGTTTGCTGATAAAGCTCATTTTTCTACTTTTTCTTTCTATTTCATGGAACTAAATTATAGAGCTCTAGTGTAATTGTCCAATGAATTTTTCTATTGTAGCTCAAAATTTTAGTGTAAGTTAGGAACGGATGTAGTAAGCTAAGGTTTGGAACTGTATTTATATTTTTCATAAGGTACTGACGATGTAAATAAGTATCTTCTTCATTTCTTCATGGATAGTTTGTCTGTCTTGTGATTATTGTGCATGCATAATTTGTCTTGAAGACTCGACGACTGGTGCACAAGTTTTGAGCTCATTTCGTTTTGGTCCTCTTCGTTTTTCGTCTCAGGTGGTTTGGTTTTTTAAAGTTCGGCTCAGCTCAGCAGCAGTATAGTGTGAAGAAGAAATGTACGAAGGAGAAGGTCGACGTGTGGTCGACTTTATGTTTTTCTTACATTATATAATAAGAGCCAAGTCAAAAAAAGTATATATAGAGCTACAAGAATATTTTTAGGGGATAAGTAATATTATGTATGGCATTAATTCTAGCATGGTTTGCTGGCTTTTTTTTCGTTTGTTTGAAATGAGAGATGTGAGGAAGTCTTTTTGAAGAAGAAAAAATCATCCCTTCTCTTCTTTACGTCTTCCACTTGTTTGTTGTACGCGTGGCTTGAGTTTATTTCTTGCTCTAAGGAAAGAGAGAGAGATTTCTTACATAGCTATGATATGCTTTATGACTCTGCTCTTTTTTATGGATGACGTTTTTTAAAAGAATATTTAAAGGATACTTCACTATAAACTGGAGGACTGGAGAATTTCTTACAATCATTTGGAGTAAGATTATCAGCTATGACTCTAAAGAGAAATCAAGGCTTTACAAATATACAGCCTATCATAGTAATTTGCTACTTGTAGCTATAAATGATTTGTTAATTAGGATAGCAAATTACTTTATAGGCTGTAGATTTGTAAAGCCTGGACTTCTCTTTAGAGTCATAGCTGATAATCTTACTCCAAGTGATTGTAAGAAATTCTCCAGTCTAGCATAGAGAATTCTGGTAGCTAAAACCTCAGTATATAGTGAAGTAGCCCTTAAAAAACTCAAATGATGAATGTGGTTCTGAGCTAATTTGGTGCTAGAAACAATTAGTGAAGAGTCAGTTGTTAAAACTGTTATCATCAATTTATTTCTGTTGTTGTATGAGTGTACAATAATTGGCTCAAGTTCAAATACTAAAGCTTGATGCTCTATTGAATTGTTGAACTCAGCAGAGCCTTCTACTCTTACAATTCATATCAATAAGGAAGATCATAGTTGCTCTGTTGCACTCTATTCTTTTAGAGAGAAGAATAAGCAGCCATGATGCACAGTTGATTTGAGTGGACTTTTTTTATTGCAAACCAAAGCGGATACTTGTTCTCTTCTCTTCTTCAGAAGAAGAAATAAGAACCATTAATAGTAATATAGTCTAGACTAGTATATATATATAAGAGTTCAGTTCAACTAACAAGAAAATTTTCTATCAGATTTCTTCATGCTAGATTTCACAAGTTGAGCAGAAGAGGAAGCTAGAGATACGAGATTTTTTTCTACTCTTCATAAGTTCTTCATCTGCTAATAAGCTCAGCATGTTGAGCATACAACAACTTTATCATTTGATGTAATATTCTGACTCAACTGAGGAAAGGTCGAGCTAAAGTTCTCTTCTTCGATCAAGAGTAAAATACAGAGGAACGATTAGAGCCAAGTTGCCAAAGTCATAATGCAAAAATGGACTTGGTTCTAAGAAGTTGGTCTACAATAGTAAGAAAATTATGAAGTCGTCTGTCGTCAACAATTTGCTATGGTTGAGTAAACGAAGAAGGTAGACAGGTGAAAATGCACACACTAGTTACCTTATAGTCTAATGTAGCATATCTTTTACATATGGTTTATATTTTTGTAGCATAGTAAAAATCGGATGTCATCAAAGGGTTCATTTCATCGTATCGCTATCATCACTCTGTTGTTGTGGTCTTGACTCTTCACTGATTTTATTACGTTATTTTTGTTATATATCTCTTTGATATTGTGTAGTAATTGCCCCAGCTTCTATTTTACATACAACTGAAATTAGTTTAGGTTGGTTTGTTGTCACTAGATTTTCTGTTATGTGTTTTTTCTTGTAGTAGGCAGGTTGCATTATATTTTGGTGTTTGGCTCAGATTTTTTTCTCAGTTGTCTCTTGTACTTTGGTTTGGTTTGCCTTGTCATCAGAGAGTAGAGTGAGTTTGACCCTCGACGAGAGTTTGTTCAGTGGCGTGTAGTCAGTTGGAACGGACAAGGTTTTCATACACAGAACCTCACTTCTCTTTCCTCACCTTATCTTTTCCTCTTCTCTACCATTGCTACAATATAAGAGAAATAAAGTGGTGGTTTTGATGATGATGGCAGTTGAGAGTTATAATAGTTTGGCTCAATTTCCAACAACGTAAAAACTTGTCAATTTCAACAGTCGACTTAAAAGGAGAAATACGTTAGCAACTTTCGGCTTTTTTCTTCTACAGTCTAAATGACTAATTAACAGGGGGTTCAGTAAGGAATAAAACGAGTCTTATGGTTGATCTCATTACAACTTTTGAAGATGTCTTGAGTGATAGTAAAGAAAAAAAATTACATATGCATGCTTCCTCTCATTCCCAGAAGAACTTACACACGAAAAGTGCAATGAAGGTTAAGGTTACTATACACATTACATAATAAGAGAAGTTTAGACTGTTACACTTGCATGACTCTTATGAGAGTTTTCACTTTCAAGAGTGGACGACATATTAAAAAAATGTATATAGCAAATGATACGCATTGCAATTGCACATTACGTGAGTCTAATAAGTTGAAATGTGCGTCGCATGAATTTTTTTAATATTGCGTGTAGGATTTTAAAAATCTGGGAATGAAAGAGACGACTCGATCTGAGATGGATCACAAATGTGTAACTAGGTTTTATACTTTTTTTCTCTGACTAATTGCTTGGGATAATAATAATATACTTCAGTGAGGTCTCTCTTTTCCCAATAGGAAACATTTTTTGGTAAGAAAGTCTTTGGGGAAAATGCTAAGTGTGTTTGTACTGGAGAAGAGTGTTGGGCTTAAACAAATATCTATTCTACAGGGGGTTCTTCTTCAAGCCTTTTTTCTTCTGATACATTAGTTAGCAGCAGGAGTGCAAGTATGTAGTGAGGTAGTAGAGAGAGAGAGAGAAGAGGATTTCATTCAAATGAGTCCATATTTAGAATACAAATTAGTGAGACCTAACTGATTTCCTTGTCACTGAAAATGCCATCGAGTTTCTGTTGTGACAGGTAAAGAAGGAGGAATGAAGTTGTAGGAGAATTCTAATGTTCAAAATGTTGGTGTTTAGCTCTTAGAAAATTTTTGGAGCTTATGACATAACTTTCAATGTCATCCTACTGGAAATAAATGTGGATGATATGCACGGGTGGAGTTTACGATGACTTTCAAAGATTGAGCTTGATCTAAGAGAGAGAGAGATAGTCGTTGTCATTTGTTGTGGTAAAGAGTATCAATATTATAAAGCGTCCATTTGACTTATGAGTTGGTTATGATGAATTCAAAGAGTTTTTGGGCACTGTCAATTTTTATTTATAGATTTTATATACAGGAGTAAGGAAGAGATTATGAGAGATGCGGTTGTTCACAGTCGGAGGGAAAAATGTAGAGTCTTTAGATCTTTCTCCGCTTCAACTTTGCGATGTCATTCGTAATCAAAGTTTAGGGAAATGGACTCTCTACCGTTGTTGTATCATTCCTGCTGGTAGTATTTTAGTAGAGTAATGTCTCTGGATAGGAAGATTAGTTTTTTAAAGTATATGCGGGTGAGAAAACAATGTGAGAGCTTAGCGAGAGAAAAATTGGATTTGAGAAATCTATGGGCTTCTAAAACACTTTTCTATTTTAAATATGAAGAGTTAAAGAGTAGCGTGTGTCTAAATATGAATTAAATCCCAAAGGATGAGTAGAAAAGTGAATATAAGCGTAAAATCGCTACTCGGCACTTGACAAGATATATTAGTGAAAATGTTCTTAAGCTCTACAAAATTCTTAGATGTCAATTTTTTTAGTCAAAATGGGGAGACACAAACATATTTTTTAGTCGACATTTTTGAGTTTTTTAAAGCTCGTTATATTTTTTGTACCCTAAAAATATTTAGTTTTGGAGTAAAGCTCCTGTTTTGAAATGTGAGCACAATACAGATTTGACAAGAAAAAAAGGGGTAGAGAAAATGAACACATTGCATGATGTTTTTTATTACGTCATTGCAAAGGGTGCTAGAGTTTTGTCTTTACTAATTTACTACAAGTTTTGTGGTCTCTATTGTGTTTCATGATGTCTTTTGAGTTTTCCTAAATACTATAAAGTTTTTATTTTTTTTAGCATAAAATCATTTTAGTAGTGAGTCTCGTGTCTCATGTTTAGCTTTGGCTCATTAGACTAAATGGAGTGAATTGCATGCAATGTGCAATTAGACGTAAACGAGGAAAATGCAACTCATGTGTGATTATGTGGGCCTAATGAATAATTATTAGGCATCCTCATGCAACTTTCATATGAGAACTTTTTCCCATTGACGCGGTGTTCGTTTCTTCTTCACATATTTTTACAATTCACACATATGCATAAATAAAATGGGAACTAAAAGTAGAAATGAATGAATGAAATCCATTGATAAAAATTTTTAGCAGAGATTTATTTATTTTTGGAAACTTTGTCATTATTATCAGAGCTATTGTTTTAGTCCCTACTTTATTATTTCTTCTTCCTGTCGGAGTTCGTAAGCTTTTAAAATTTCTTCCGTTCGGTTTTAATATGTGTCAAAAACTGCTAAGAACAATTCTCTCTCTACCGTAAAATTTCACTCTACTCGTAACCTCTAAGCCAAATGTTAAGTAGTAGATCAAAATTAGAACCTTTAGCTATACTACAAGTTTTACGGTATTTAAATTTTGTCAGGGTGTCATCTGCGATTGTAGAGTCGTTGTTTATGCTAAGTTAATTTCAAAGTTAGTTTGTAGTATTAGAGAACGGGAAATGGAAATGTTTTTAGAAGAAGTTGAAGTTAGTAAGCAGAGTATATAGAGGCTAAAGCTATACTAAAAGCTTGTGAAAATGTTATGGTAGTAAATCATGAGTTTTCATTTCGTGCGTTGGGAATAGTAGGAAAGGGATTATATGAGTAGTTTCTGATGGGGCAAGTGATAAAATACAATTCTCGTCTTGTTTCGTGGTTTTATATATTCTATAACAACATGCTCTTTCTTAATACTTGTTAGTAGAAAATAAATGGATGTTAGTTGTTGAGCCAAAGAGTATTTAAGACTTTTAGAACTTGTTGTTTTGAGCTAAAGTGGAAAAGTTTGGACAGTTTGCGGAAGTCGGAAGAGAAAAGTGCAAATGGAAAAGTGTATTTTGTATATTAGAGAGTATAGAGTAAATGGCTCAGCCAGTATTGAGTAGTTGTTTCTCTATACCGGAATTGTTGACCGATTATATAGTAATATAGTAGCGTAGAGCAATAATAGTTATAAGATTGCATTTCAAATTCAAAAACGTCATTACTTTACTGCAATGCAGCGTGTGACGTGCCAATTATTAGTGTAGCACTTCGATTCGGAATTGCTGTAAAAAGTAGAGAATTAAGAGTAATTTTCCTCCTTAAACTTGAGACGTTATAAAAAATAAAGTATCAAAAAAGTCGTGGTGCATTATTTTACACAGTTGGTAATGGACCATTAGAGCCATTAGTGATTTGACATTAAGAGAATATATAGTTTTGCATATAAGTCACTACAATTGGTAGAGCTCTTTGAAATTCAACCCGGAAGGGAAGTATAGTACTTAAATTTGATATTTGAACTCTAGACTTAGGAATCAATTGTCAATGACATAGCTACCGTAAAACTTGCAGTGTAGTCTCAAGTTCTAATTTTTTTAGCACGTAGAGAGTGGAGTGAGTATAAAAAAAGCTAAATCTCTGCTTCCAACTCTGTTCAATGTGAGCCAATGGGCCTGAGCTCTAAAGGAGAAAGGCTCTGTTGTGGGCTATAACTAATGGCAAACATCAACATTTTAAAGTCCTCGGCTAGAAGTTTTACGGTGCTATAAGGTCGTTAGTGCTAAAGGTGAAAGAGGAGAAAGTTTTTTTGAGGACGATTGAAAGGCATCGTAAAGTCACATCATACTCCAGAGGTGCACATGCAAATTATCCATATATGAGGAAGGAAGGAAATGGCAAGAAAAATGTCTGGAAAATATAGAGCTCTTTAGAAAGTTTACGTTAATACTATCATAGTAAAAAAATTTAAGCCGTAGTAGGTATTAGGTAGATATATACATTTATTAAATCTGATAGTGTAGTACTATATAGTCTATATAGTAAGTAGTATTAGTAGTAAGAGGAAGAGAGAAAAAGTTTGATATTGCAGTTTGAATTGTTAGACATATACAACTAACGTCCTTGCATTGCATTTCACTTATGTTACAACATTAGATTTTTTTTCTGGAGAAAAGAAAGTGGTGGCATGGGTTCGAAAGGTGGGGGGTCAGACTTAGTGTACACCCCCCTGTGACCGATAAAAATTACACAGGGGAGTATGGCACACACCCCTTCGGACCGAAAACAAAATACATAGGGCAGTATAGCGCATACACCCCCCTGACACGAAAAAATCCCCAAACCTTTCGAACCCATGAGTGGTGGCAATAGAAAAAAACTACTTCCCGTATAATATTCCTTTTAATGATGGCCACACGCTATAGACTAACTAAGGAGAATATTATAGTAAGAAAAAAGAAGTTGGGCCGAGTTTTGTGAATATTGACCCGGGTTGAACTCTCTATATTGAGTGCTGTTAGCGTCTCTCTGGGAAAGAAAAGTAAAGTAACCTCAGACGGACGTGCTTAGTTTATATTGTTGTTTTTTCTTTGGTCTCTTTTTAGTGGTTTGCATATTTTGTTACTATTTTATTTTTCTTGGATGCAGTAGAAGCGTTTTGAGTTGAAAAAAGTTTTTATGAGATGCATGTGATGATGTTGTTAGTTGATGTAAAATATTGAAGAGGAGAGCGGAACTAAGAGAGAGAAGAAATATCATTTGAAAATTCTTTTTCTTCAAGTTTTGAGAGAAAAAGTTTAAAAGGGGAAATGCAATGTAATGTCATGTATGATAATGATTTGTGAGATGAGAAGTTTGTAACCATATGTGGAAACAGAGAATTGTGGACATGTGTTGAGATTTTGTGGTGACTTGTGCTCGCTCACTTTTAGTAAGAAAAATGGAAATAGTGTAGTAGTAGAATTTTAAAGTTGTCTTTTTGTTGTGACATCGTATATAGAGAAGTAGTTATGGTAGGAAGTTGTTGGAACACAATGTTGATCTTCCCCATTTCTTGGGCCATGTGTGTGACTTTGACATTGAATTTTTGTACAGCTTAAAGATGAGGTTTATCTGAAAAAAATTCTTTTTGCATATGTGGAGATAATAAGCCCAACTTTTTTCTGTCACAGAAGCTAAGGTTTAAATATTAAGAATTGTGGCTCTAAGGGCCAATTGAAATTGAGTTGATTTGGCACATGTCTAATTTTGAGCTCTATTGAAGATAGAGAGAAGATTTTAGAGTTGTGTAAGTTGAGGAGATGTTAACAAATGTAAGTAAATAGTGTATACAACTTTTTTTCTAAATATCAACTTTAAGAGAGAGATGTGTTTTTTGTGACTCTTTCTAAGTTTTCTTTGAGACACACACGTTTCAAATGACAATGACACGGGTTTGTGACAAGAAGACAACACTGGTTCTAAAAAGTACATATGGTTGTTTTATAGTTTCGGGTGTTATATGTTTAGAGAATTGGTTACATATTGTAGTTGATGTGTTGTACACACGTCGTGTCTTCATTAAGAGAAATCTTTTGGAAAGAGCTGCACGTGTCATTTCATTTGTGAAGGAGGGTTTTGATATTCTTGTCCAAATGAGAGAACCTAAGGATGATAATAGTATCATTGTAATTGCATTATGGCAGTTTTGATGACAGGCTATCAAAATTGATACAATTTACTTCCTTCCTTACAACTTTGCTTCCATTGCTATAAAAAGACATTGGCCAGTCTACACTGCAGTATGTCTATAAGCTACAGAAAAATTGGTTCATTTTACTGGCACAAATTGGTGTACTTTGTAGAATGAATTTATTTAGTCGAGGTTTACTGTAATATAGTTGAATCGAAGTGTTAATGTTGCTTATAACGATGATTCCTTGCTAATAGTGGTCACTAAATAAAATGTGCCAGAAAATTGGTTCGTTTTAATGGCGCAAATTGGCGCACTTTATAACTGAATTTATTCTGTTGATTTTTACATTCATACAGTTGAATCGAAGTGTTAATATTGCTTCTAACGATGATTTGTTGCTTGTACTAGACATTAAATAAAATATGGGCTACTCTAGAAAAATCTTTGGTTCTTAGGAACTTAGGATGGACTTATAGTTTGGTTTGACTGTAGTGCAATTCATGTCAACTCAATCGCTCTTTTATTTCATTTCCCCCAAAAGAAATGTCAAACTAAGCATATCTATAGATATGAATAGAAATATAGAAATAGAAGACGATAGAGAGAGAAAATCATCACATAAAAAATATTTCCTATTCTAATATGCACAGCTTGCTACTGTTGTACAGTTGTCGATGTCGTCTAGACTTTTTCGTTGACTTTTATAGTGTAGGTGTGTGAGTAGAATATATATATGTATAGTGTCATTGCATTTTTAGACATTGATATTTTTGATAGGAGAACATGATGATGACGATGACGAGAGAGAAAAAGAGTTGAATAGTAGTAGTAGTAGCGATGCACACACAATGCAACGACGACAACATGATGTGATTATATATCTATCACATTAGTTTTTCTATAGCTATTCACGGTTGAAAGAACAGAGCTAGGTAGAGAGAGAAGTTGTTGTGTGGATAAAATGTGACAACTTGGCAATACAATGAACCGTGACGAACTTGGTTTTGTGGTTTAGAGAGAAGAGTAGAAGAGTTTTTGAGCTTTTTCTCTAATGCACAGAGAGAAAAAAAAATAGTCATCTATTTATTTGTAAACTTAGAGGATGGTGACGCACGTTTCATTTTTATAAACTTTTTGAGGATGACACATTATGAGAGATGTGAATATTGTAGTTGAATCAATATGACATGACACATATAAAAAATAACACTTGTTTGTTGTAATTTGACAAATAGTGGATGAGGTACTTTTTTAGTGGCGACAGGTTAGTCATAAATCTGGAGAAGTAAAAGTGTCTCATTTGCGAAATGGGATTGCTGCAAAATTGGGCGTGGTTGTAAAAACTTTATTTTTGCTATTTGTTTTATGGAGTCAGTTACATTTTACATAGTGTAATAGTTTGTAAGAAAAACAAACAGGTGCTAATTCTCAACTCATCTCTCTGTAGAGTATAAGCTTATATTCCTTATATAAGGTTTTTAATGTTGTAATGTGAGGAGAAATGATAATATTATGATTTAGAGTATAGCTGTTTTGATGATGGTGAAGAGCATAGAAAATATGTTGAATGTTTTTTCTTGTAGAATCTTGTTAATGTTGTAGGCTACCAAAAAGAGTTTTTTAAGGAAAGGGGAGGCAGAGATAAAAAAGAAGAAGGCATCATGCCTTTGGTATGTGTAATTGTATATGAGGCTAGAAAATGTGGCTGGTAATAATAATAATGCTCCTTGAAAAAAATGGAACACGGCCCGAGTTTTTGAGTTAAAATTTAAAGCAAGGCAATAATAGACTTGTAACAAGTATATAAGAAGAATATTATGTAAGAGGCTAAGTTACATTTTGTCTCACTCTGTTGATTTGAGTTACGAGAGTATATATCAAAAAGTGCATCATATGGATCAGCATATTGTAGAGTCGGAGAGTGAATGCATTTAGTATTGAAATGCTGCACTGAGTTATATAGAAAGAGAATAAAAAAGGAAAAGAACGGACGAAGCGATTCATCTACGGGATTTTTTGTTAGTGCCGGATATTCCAGTTCATTTTTCTCTAAAAAAAGTTTAACGTTGTAATGCATAGTGCACCGTATATATATTTATAATGTGTAACTTTGGGGTTTCCTTAAAGAGATGCAGTAAATTTGAGAATAGGACTTTGGCCAATGACATAATTTATTTTCAAGAGATTTGAAAGCTGAGCTATGATATCAGCGAACGGGATGTGATGATATTGATGTGTTGGTATGTGTGTAGTACTCTAATCAAAAATTGAAGGATGTGATGATGTTGAATTGATACATTGTGTTAGTATTGGAGTCAAGGCCTTGAGCTAATCAATGATGTAGTCCAAAAATGTGAACTGAATATGTTGATGAATTGGAGCTTGTTGAATGATAGTAATTTGATATGCTTACGCTTGGTTCACAAATTAAAATTATTTATTACATTGATGATGAAGTTTTTCATTTTATTAATATTATTATATTAAAATATTATGCCCTTGCCCCTGTAAATATTCTAAGGGTCGTAGTAGAGAGCCTTAAGAGTCTAAAATTGGCCTTCATTTCTCAATTCAGAATAATGAAATAATTTATAAAAGAGTAGCATCATAGTTTGTATCATGTCATGAAAAGGGAAAGGACTCGAGATGAGCTTATACGATAGTGTAGCACTTTATTTTTCTCTGTATGTTGCCTTGTTTGTTATTTTGTAGATAGAATTGCCTAATGATATTACCTGGCCTGAGAGAAGAGACTCATCATCACTGTGAAATAATGTAACAGTAGTTTAGTTAGAAAAGCCTTCATAAGATAATAAATATCAGGCGGAAAGCAGGAGAGAAGAGATAAAGTTGACTTTGAATTCTGTGTTCAGCTAAATATAAATGACGAAGGATTATTAAAACTAGTTATAAAAGAGAGTGGCTGCTGCTGCGTTTCTTAGGCACGAGTCTAACGTAACATTTGGTAGATAGGAAGTTGTCGAGAAGCACGGGGTCAAGTCAAGAAAAGTTTTTTTTTCAAGGGTACCCGAAAATAGAAGCCTTAACGCTTCATTATTATTAGAACTTGCTTCTTTGCAAGTGGATAGGAGAAGAACAAGTTCAACTTTTTGTACTGAAGGCTTTAAAATATTTTAAAAAACTGTATACCGTAAAAGAAAGTAACAGTTGTGTATCTCTCTCTCGTGTGCCTTGAAAATTTAAAAATGGGATGTGATGATGGTAAGTTATTTTTTTTTTGTAAGAGTAAGAAAGTGGATGAAGATACGCACTTTTGCTGTCATGTTATAAGAGAGTCTGGACAATTGAGCAGCTGTCACTTTCTAATGTTGAGTTTTAGCTTATAGTGACCCAGTGACCAATTCGTTCTAACTGTAGAGTAGCGTAAAGTGGTAAAGAAGCTTGAGATAGTCAGGTGTGAGTTGAGTAATGAATGAGGATGAGTAGTGGAAATAAGTGTAAAGAAGATAGAGTAGATCATTAGTTTTTAGGCTGTCAATGGGAAAATAAATCGATGAGTTAATTGGAGTAGAGAACTTTATGGAACATGTGTGTGTTATGAGATCTGAGCACGTTTCATTATTACCTGAAGCAATGAGTAAGCTAAATAGAGACACTATATTAAAATAGTTTGAAATAGAGAAGAAAATTGCTATAAAAGTCCAACGGCATTAAAAAGGCAGGTAGAGTAGTAGAATATTACTAGTCACTTTTTATGATTATTATGAGCCGAACTAACGAAGGTAGTCATAATTTATAGGATATTTATGTATGTGTTTGAAGACAGGAAACGAGGAAGAAGGGAAGATATGGATTTTAGGAATCAAATGATTTTCTAACCTGTTTTCTTATGAACAATATTGTAATGAAAAGGGAAAATTTGGAATTAGGAAACAGATGTTGGGTTAGTTGTTCTGTCCTCTTTGGAAATGTAAACTGGCTCAGGTCTTTGAATTGGAGAGCTTTGCACTTTTTCAATTTCCATTTCTATATAAAGTGTAGTTAGATTTTTGTCGTTAGGTTCTTCCGACTTCCGTATTCCACTTTCAATTCTCGCCCCGTTGCACATTTATAAGTAGGGAGATTAGCATACATTAAAAGATAAGAGAAATGCATAATTAAATTAAACTTGGTTCTTCACTTAATAGTCTAATAAGAAATGAGTCCCATTGGATTTGAGACATTTAAATTACTTTTTTGTTCACTCTTCTTGAGTCTGGAGTGGAGTCTATAATATCTAAAGTTGTATCATTTTACTCGGGTTATTTAAATGTAGATATAGAGAAGGAAGAAAAAAGAAGTTTTCTTGGCTAAGTTTATATAGTTATGTATATAGTTTGTACTACTGTATACACCTTGTGTTGTTTGTACCGTTGTTAAGAAAAAAATGAGCCATTTGCTCTGCATGTGTGTTAGTTAGCTGTAGATATTATGTGGCATGTGGTGTCCTTCAACAATGAACTGTTGTCTATTTCTTGTTGTCTTGTTCTATGCCACGCGACATAATGCAATGAAAAGGTTGCAAGTTTCGTTTGTTGTTACTTTTATCTCTTTCAAAACCCTTTGATTTTCTTACGACAAGACACGAAGCTCTAAAATATTATTAGTCTTCAACACACACATCTAATATTTATCTACCGTAAAACTTGAAGTATAGCCTTCAGTTCTAATTTTTTTTAGCATCTACTACTTAAGATTTGGCTATAGAGATGAAAGAGTGGAGTGAGTATAAAAAAGCTCAGTCTCTGCTTCCCAACTCTGTTCAATGTGGGCCAATGGGCCTGAGCTCTAAAGGAGAAAGGCTCTGTTGTGGGCTACAGTCTTGTGCTTAGAATAGCTTAGAGCTAATGGCAAACATCAACATTTTAAAGTCCTCGGCTACTATCTCAAGTTTTACGGAAAGATAGTAGGTATAGATAAAGATGCATATATGATGATGGAGGCATGTGTTCTCTCGTAAATTGTTGTTCAAGTGGATAGAGAGAAACTTATATATAGACTTGGTGATGATGATGATGATATGTTTCTTCAGACTTCTTGGTTGATCAGCTATACGGAGCAAATAATATATCTTGAAAAAAAGGCCAGGTGCCTGACTACTTAAATAATTCTACCTGGTAAATATAATCTGAAAAAGAGAGAGAGATCCAGCTGTATAGTGGAAGAGAACAACATTTTAAGAGCGATCTATTAAACGAGTTAGATATTCTTGTATTATGTTTAGGTAGTTAAATGTGTTTAGTGCATAGAGAGAGAATAAAAAAATATTTTGAAGACAAGTATTAGTAGGAGTAGACTTTTGCCCTTGTGCCATCATTGTATAGCGGCTCGTGCCTTAGCCCTTAAGGATTAATAGGAAAGATACAAGACCTCAAGATATTATAGAGCCAAGGGGCAAACGAAAAATTATTTTGCCTCCAGTCTCTCTCTTCTTAGATTAGAGTTCCTCTTCTTCCATCTTAGCTTATTTCTAACTGACTCACTCACCTTAGATTTTATTACGACGTTTTTACTTCTACTGGCTTTTTTTAAACTACTGTTGTATTGCGAGTATCCTTCCGTTAAGAAGTGTGCTATCAACAGGCTTAGCTTAGTCTTTACTTTTTACAGGAGAAAATTCTAATGACGAGAAGACTTTTCCATTTAGCCTAACGTAATGAAATTTGTTGCTTACTTTTTAAAGAAATTTCTTACTGGGCCATTCCTGCATTACATTTAGCGTGTGTTTTGTGTCTTGTCGGTCTGTTGGATAATGTGGTAAAATTAGATTTTTCTTTTCCTCCACTATGGATATTATTATCCAACCTTTTTCATATTTTGGCCATCGTATTCTTCTTCTTCTACTGACATTCCTGTGGTGTAATGAGGGGAATGAAAATGAAGGTTTGAGAATTGTGAACGCAGAGTTTTTATACGAAAAAAGAACTCAACATGCGGTTTTTGAGGCACATAAAATGAGATCACAGCACCCTGCTTGATTTGAATCCGATTATAAGAGAAACAGAGAGAGAGAAGTCTTTTTTCTCTCTTTCTAAAAGATCTTTAGCATTTATGCCTCGTTGGTTGTCAATAATAGTCTACTTATTTATTACTGTTTGCTCTCTCTATGGATTATTATTTTAGAGAATAAAATTTTCAAGTTTCCCATCATGTGAGTCACTTGTGTGTATTTTACCTTTGAGTTTACAACATTTGTTGTAGTATGAGTCTACCTTTTTGATTTTCTGTTGAAAAATGAAACTGACGTAAATGATGAGATGAATTTTCAGTTCAGCTGTGTATAAATAAGTAGGAAGGTTCATATTTTTGCCTAAAGCTTCTAGTAGCAAGCTGCTCTAAGCGTTTGGAAAGTTTAGAAGGGAATATATATAGTAATTGGGACTAGTGGTTTAGGTTTAAAGCTCGCGTGCCGACTAGTATCAGATTTCCTTAAGGGTCATCCTAGTCATATCATATCATCGTCCATGTGGAAAGACACTAAAGAGTCGAGGAAGTAAATAATAAAGCTATCACATATGGATTTTTCTTTCTACCTCTTTACTTCCTTTTTCTGTTATATATGTTGTCCACTGCAATTTAGTCTTTCGTTTGTCCATCCGCTGTTCACTGCTTCATGTCAAATGAGAAAAATATGACTAATAGGCCGAATGTGTCACAAGAGTTTAAAGACTGTCGTCCAGATTTTAGCCAAGGGAATGCTGCCATTCCTCCAGCATTCATCTGCAACTTATCAACAGATTTCTTACTTTTTTCTATTCTCTCGGCTAATTCTTCACTATATTTTTCTTCGTGCTAATTTACGTTATACGAGTTATTTTAGCAGTGCTAGAGAAAAAAGAGCTAAAAATTAGTGCTGGAGAAAAAAGGCTGTTGGCTGGAGAAATGTGAAGAGTTGCAGAGCCGCTTTATAAAATGAATGCTGGGGCTATAGGAAAGAAATTTATTTATTGACAACATTCCCTTGAGTAGGAAGCTGGTAGGCACATGCTGAGAGCCTTTTGGGTATTGTTATTTTGTGCAAAGTAGATGAAGTAGTGTTCTAACCTTTTGGTTCCCTTTGGACACCAAATGAAACCACTCATTGAAAGTTTTGAAAGTATTTATTGAAAGTGAGTGTGTGTTATCCTTATGGCTGAAGTAACATTAGAAGGAAATATGTTAAGTAGCCTTATAGGGTCAGAAAGAGCAAAGCCACCGGCAAAGCTGTTTTTACACTTAGAATATTATGTATCATTTGGGTTGACAGAAGTAGCCTTATATTCTTACAACGGAAGTAGAAAGAGAGAGAACAAACCCGGAAAGAGCTAAAGTGTCAGATGACCACTATAAATAGTTTTAATGTTTCTCAATGCATCTGGATTTCTGTGTAGTCGCATATGTCACTGTGAAATATTTTTGACCATATTGTACTTCTGATTTCTAATATGATTTTTTTCTCTTCTATTTACAGATGGGTGCTCAAGTCGCTCAACGCCAAAGCCTCGACCACCAAGTCCAACGCTACGACCAAATATCACCATCCAGACGTATACTTGTCCAGCAGACTATGATAAACACTATTGTCTCAACGGTGCTACTTGCTTTACAGTCAAAATTGGCGAGTCAATTCTCTACAATTGCGAGTACGTCTCACATTTTTTATTTTAGTATGGTCAACTGTCTTGCACAGAAGAAGAAATCTGTCATGAGTTTTTCTTATGCAATGACAAATAGATGAAAATTCTTAGAAGTAAAAAAATGTCTTATTAGAGTATACAGTAGATTAAGTATAGAAGAGAAGAAAAGAAAGAATGAAATATATGAGAGAGAAATGCTTAACCAATATAAGATTAGGATTATAAGATGGACACATTTGTAAGAAAAGAAAACTATGTCTAAAGAGAGTTTTCCCATAGTGGACAAGAAGACAAGACAGGTAGATGATAGTAAAGGTATTAGAAGAATTAGTGTTGAATGAGCTAGAGTACAATAGGGCGTGTAGTGTAATGTAATATGAGTCAAGGAAAGAAAAACATTGTTGGAAAAGAATTTATCTAATCCAACAAATTGCATGCAAGCCATGTTTCTTGTCTAAGTCTCTTGTCACACCCTAAGCTCTTCTTTTCCAATGCATTTTCATGTGGAAAGTTGAGTTTTTTGTATATAGAAAAAAAGTATTCAAGTTCACAAGAGAGAAAAATTTAGGAGAAAAAAAAGTAGGTAACCTGAATGAGAGCTTTATTTATTTAGTTTTGAGGTTCATGAGAAGAACTTATTATTATTATTACCTAGAGAGTTTAGTCATAATCGTAATTCGTTTGAGTATTTAAAAACTCACATTATAGATCTACCGTAAATTTCTTATATTAGACAATTCTCTCTCTCTCTCTCTCTCAGTTTCTTAGATTCTTAGTGGTCTCTATTTGGTTATGAGTTTTACGGTAGAGGATTTGTGTTATGAAAATTTACAACCGTAGTCTACTTACGAGAGTATTAAGTATAGTACTAAAGGGATTTGGAAGTAAATAATCTTGTATAGTAAATGAAGATCTTTTCAAATGGATAGTTAGTACACTTGAGATAGGTTAAGTAGTTGGAAGTTTATAGGTAGCAAAGGTAAGGTAAGAAAAAAAGAGGAAGGTGTGTTATGAAGGAATTTGAGAAAGAAATGAGCATTTGGCACCTTCATAAGAGATACAATGGACCGTGACAGACGGTTGCTTCTTTCTACTAACATTCCATGACTTTAAGAGTGACCCTTCCTTAAATCTCGTAAGGATCTCGTGTTTTGGGTCGAGTTGTGTAGGCCATGCTTAGCTTGTTATACAAAATCTAAAGGAAGACCTCCCATATAAGCTTAGAGAAATAGAGGGAAATGCCGAAAAGAATTTTCTTATTATCATGATTACGGGTATAAGAGAGTTAAGAGTGAAGGAATAGAGAATAGAAGAGAGATGTAATTTAGAACTGATTGGATTTGAGATTAGAGCATGACGAAATTGTGTGACGGACGGCAAGTAGCTTAGAGTTAGTTTACAATAGAAGTTGCAAAAAAGATTAAGTTCAAAAGTGAGCTAAGGTAGTAATTTAAAAGACGATTAAATGTCGAGCAAAAGTAGAGAGAAGTTTACAAAATTTAACCTAGGTTAGGATTTAATAAATGAGTTGTATAGTTTCATGCTGAGTTTTGTGCTCTCTGTACGTAGAGAGAAATTAAAATGAGTTTAAGAATTGAGTTTTTTGGGCTTGCTGAGCTACCGTAAGGGTTATAATTTTAGCCTAGACTTTAGAATTCGTAGCTCAGGCACGTGTTAAAAATTTGGCTGGAGGAATTAGAGGTATTGTGTAAAGTTTTACGGTAGTACAGGTGAAAGAATAAGAGTTAGTAGAAGTGGTGGAATGTAGATTGTAGAAATTGAGAGAAAGGGTAGCAAGAAATCATATATAGTAAATGAGTTGTATAGTTTCATGCTGAGTTTTGTGCTCTCTGTACGTAGAGAGAAATTAAAATGAGTTTAAGAATTGAGTTTTTTGGGCTTGCTGAGCTACCGTAAGATTTGTAATTGTAGCCTAGGCCTAGGCTCTTACTAACGAAGGCACGTGTTAAAAATTTGGCTGGAGGAATTGGGTAATCTGTAAAGTTTTACGGTAGAACAGGTGAAAGAATAAGAGTTAGTAGAAGTGGTGGAATGTAGATTGTAGAAATTGAGAGAAAGGGTAGCAAGAAATCATATAGGGTTAATGGGCCACAAAACCTATTTATTTGAGACATTAGCTAAAACTTTTGGAAAGCTTATATAAAAGAGAGAAGGAGGTGTGGTCAACTCTCAAAATTTTGGTTATATATTACGTTGAAGTAGAACGTAAAAGAATTGAAAAGAATTCATTTGGTATTTCCAAAGATAAAAATATTTATCCATGATTTCTCATTGGTTAGTTCTAGTACATAAATTACCTATTGGTCTAGGCAGTAGAGAAATTCATGAATTTTAAGTAGTTTAATTTTCTTAACTTGTCTTAAGAGTCTATAAAAGTACTAACGAATGTATTTTGTTTTATTTTTACAGATGCGCCGAAGGTTACATGGGCCAGAGGTGCGAATTCAAAGATTTAGATGGTTCCTATTTGCGTAAGTTTTCATTTATTGCTTAAATATTAAACTATAATTACTTTCCTTAGAAAACGAACGTTTTAAATTAGAAAAATGATACAGAATATTATAGAACTAAAAATAAGAGGAGTCCTTCATCAACTTTACCTACTACTTTTCCTTCTTCCTATGTATTTCTTCCTAATGTCACTTCTTCTGGTAAGCCTAACCTTAAAAAAACTAACCCAACTTTTTTCTCACTATTTTCGTTACATAATCTTACAACATGATACGATGATCGCTATGTAGTTATACATAATCTCTTTAATCTTGTGAAGAAAAAAAATGTGTCAAAAGCACGACTGTTTATACTTCCCATTTTTTACTACAAGACATTTGAGAATAAATCTGATCGTCATAAACTCGCAAAGTATTTTTGTATTGTGAAAATGCTTTGACACAAAATGCCGCCTTGTCTCTAATGTAAAGATATTTTTTTTAGGATGTTAAGAATTATTGTGTGTGGCAAAAGGATTAAAATTTTCAAAGTAAATAATCATAATGTTTTTTTTTCTCTTTTACTACAGCGTCAAAACAACGAGCTATGCTAGAGCAGGCAGGACTGACGTCGGGTGCTGTAATCATTGTGGTCCTTGTGGTGATTGTTTGTTTCTCACTTTATGTTCAGACGAGGAGAAAAGCAGAGTCTAGGTGAGTACCTTATTACAAAAATAGTAGATGAAATTCTAAAGAGAGAAAATGTGCTAATGGTATTATATATTTTATTTACAGAAGAAATATTAGAGAAGAAATGAGTGGAGGAGATATGGTCGATGGTGGTGTCGTCGGTGACAGTGAGTTTATTGAGAGGAGACCGTTCAGTGGTTACTACTATACTAATCCAGCTATTACTGCAACCTCCAGTCAGCAGAGTCTTCATCAACCTTCTACAAGTCATCAACATCATCCACCTCATCTACATCAACATCGTACATTTCCTGTAGTTTAAATATTCACTACTGTACTATATACATATATATATATAATGATACTTCCTATATAAACCTTATTAGTCTATAGAAATATATATGGCACAAAATCAATCTACTATATAAACTATTTAAAACAGATTTTCAGTTTTCTATATAATGTCTCTCAGTAGAAATTTATATGTAGACTCTGTTTAAATAATTCAGTGAAGATTTCTCAATGACTCGAGTCAAGAGGACAACATTATTAGTATCACCAATTCAGTATCTACTATAAAAAAACTGTATTATTTTTCATCTCTATCTACAATGTTAAACAAGTGTAGAGCAATCATTTTTTTTGCTCAAGTCTTAATCAGCGTATTATTTATTACGGTATTCTCACACAGAAGATTTCATTCCATTTGCTTCTGCAAGATTAGCAGCAACATTTTTCCTTGAGAAGTAGGAAGAAGAAGAAGAAGACTCTTGTCAGCATTTGAATATAAATCTAGTATTATGTAATAAATATATATATCAGTATGAGAAACTTAGCGTTAGATTTCTTTAAGGTTGTCCTATTAAATTTATACATTCCATTTTAATAGCTAAAGAGTCTATGAAAAATCTTCACTGCAAACTTGAAAAAACAATCACACTACACTTACGTACAAACAAAATGTGTACTTCCTTTACTTTTTAATCTTCACATGTAATCAAGATAAGAAAAAACTATTGAAGCATTTAATAAAGACTATAAAAAGTCAATCGTAGTTTATAAAATTGTATAACTATATAATATATATTATATATTCCATTTTTGTTACAAATGTGTCTTGTTAATTTCTGTACTGATGCTAATTTTTTTAAAGTCCTCTTCACTTTGATGTGTCCTATAAAAATACTAAGCCATTATGATTTACATTTTGCACACAAAATAAATACTCGATGTATCACATTTTTTTAATGAGCACTGTTAACGTTTAATTTAATATTCGAGAGAAATATGTACAGAGTTTATTTATGTAATTACGAAGAGTCTATAGCCATAGAAAGAAAATATTAAATGCTGTTTTTTGGTTGTTCATTAATTAGTTTAAAGGAAAAGCATTTACTGTAGGAAGCATCGAGTATTATTAATTTAAAATGAAAATAGTATTTGTTATTCATGTTTGTTATTTATGTAACTTTATACTATTTAAAAATGAAGGCAGCTATATAAACTACTATTTAAGAGACTAAAAAAATAAGTAGAGGTATTTATATGACAAGATAAAATGGTTTACAAATTGTATAGACAGAAGAAAATAGAATATTGTAAATAATTAGTAAAGAGAGAGACAGACAGTCAATGAAAAAGGGTGCGCAGTTACTACTACTGTTTTTACAGTGTAAAAATATACAGAGCCAGAGAGAAACTACTATTAAAAATACTGAGAGAGAGAACTTGATGGTTAGTGTTTCTAAATATGTTAAATGGTGGAAAGATATTATAGTAATAGATTTGTACACGAAGAGAGAGAAAAAGTAGAGAGACAACTGCCTGAGTCATTGCCTTAATTATTAGTATAACTTGTTATAATAATAATTAAAATTGCAACAATATCTTGTATCTTGTGTACTCTAAACAAACTATTATATACATAATCAATGTTCTTAGCAGAAGAGAAATCAACAGCAAGAAATATAAGTGAATCAAAATAAAAATATACGTCAAAAATTATATATCATTCCTGTGTCGTATTTCTAAATTTATTAACATACATTTAACCTTCAAAAGAGCCTAAGTTACTTCCACATTCCTTCTAAACATTTGACTTAAGAAAACTATTCTAGTGCTTGCATACTTTTTTATAGTCCAAGCCTCTCAGTGCAATTTCATCTTTATGTTGGATTCATGTCACCCAAATTGTCTAATCTTAGTCCACAAGTTGACAGTGTCAACTCAGTGACGACTCGATGTTTTTGGATCAAGCTGCATCAATTTGATTTCAGGTGAGCAATGTATGGAATGTTGATTTAAGATCTCCATTAAATTGTCGTTAAACTGAGTACAATTACGATTCATTTCTGCTAAGAATTTTGCATCAGAAAATATCGTTCATTTTTGATACCTTTGAGTGTTATTTTGTAAAGAAAGCTTAATATAAAAACATCGACACGCTGTCGCGACTAGTGACTTATATCAGCCCGTGGAGCATTCAAAGCAACCCCAGAAACTGCACTAACATTTCACGTCACATCAAACCAATTCGACCAAGGAGGTCAAATATATCA
>VCNE01000307.1:0-17713 GCA_009869805.1 Oncopodura yosiiana | reverse complement strand
ACAATTTGGGCATTTCGACTAAATTGTACAACATTTTGACAAGGATCGTTGGGGCTATAATAAATAGAGAGAAGAGATTATAGAAATGAAGTACAAGTCTTCATAATGATCATTACCCAAAATCAGTTTGGACACTTTGCATTGGTTGTATATCAAAAACAAAGTTATTTCCTAAATGTTCTTGTTGACCATCGTTGTTGATATGTTCATCACCACCACCTCCAGCAGCTTGATTAGGAATTTGACCATTAGCATTACTTCTGTGTCTTATACCTTCATTGGCGACTTCTGGTTCATTATTACGTCTTGGCGGTTTTAACATGACTCTATAAGCATGACATTCATCATCTTTTCCTGCTGCCAAATAAATCTTTTTACCACCTACAGGAGTTCCTACAGAGCAATTCATAACTGCTGATGATCCAGTTGGACATCGTTGTATTTCATATGCTAAATAGCTATTGTTATCATAACCAATTTCACAAATTGCCTGTTTATTTTATAAAAAACGTATATTTAGTTTATGTACTTTTGAATTTGACAGTATATTACTTACAAATCCATTAAATACTCCTGTTTTAGCTGATCCACCTCCTCCACCAACAATGACATGATTACAAGACAATGCCGCAACAGAATACAAGGGAAAGTTGATTTTATTATGTGGAGATGATGCCATTATTGTAATTACTTCTTGTCTACTGTATTGACTATTTATAGAATGCTAATCAACGATTTTTAACTTTCTTCCTTTCTTAACACTTTTTTATTCAATACAATCAAATTAAATAAATGTCAAGATTTCATCGTTTATTGTTGTTCTAAATTCAATGAGAGCAAAAAAATTGACAACTGGCACAACATTGCAATATTACCGCATATCAGCTTATGACGTGGATCAGGGCAAAATGAGAAATTGGCCCATTTTAAAGAGATAGCCGGTAAATAAAATCCATGAAATTGTTGAAAATTAGTTGACGACAATTTCGTGACAATGTCACATCGAAATAAGATCAAATCATGGTGTCGTTACTCATTTCTGACTTTAACAATAACTATACTTGTCTGTGAGTATTTAATTTACTATGTAACTCTTTACAAGGTTAGTTTTTCAAGATATACTTAAAATGAAACCAAATTAGCACATGCCATTAATCCTTTTTTCTTAATTAGTGTTCGTGGCCTGATAGCAATATTGACAAGACGATGTACAATAGAAGCACAACATTACGTGCTATGATTTTAGCTGATACTCATCTACTTGGACCTTATCGAGGGCATTGGTTTGATAAACTGAGAAGGTAACAAACTAATTATAACTATGTAGGTATTACAGACTTTATTACTGTCTTCTCAACAAGTCTCAGCTGTCAGCTTATTTGAAAAACATTTTTGTAAGCTTACTTGTAATGGCAATATGGTCATTCTAGTTGATCATCTTTTTGCTTTTTAATTTTTACGTAATTAATTTATGTGTCTGCCTACGTGACATTGTTCACGTAGTTTCTAAATTGTGTATTTCATTTCCTATTCCTGACCTTTGTCACTTATTTAAACATTGTAGTTATTCAACTAAAGTCACGCTATTGAATCGAGGTCTAGTCTATCAAGTCACTCTGAATGTGTGGTGTGAACAAACATCGTGAGTGAAATGTCAATGGTCAATCATCAACCGAAGAGTTGAAATGAAAACACTACAGTCTTTTATTTAGTCTGACAATAATATGAAACTTATGAAAGTTGCTTACTAAGAGAGATCAATCATTCATTCTCCAGTTCTCCAGCAAATGTAATGCTCTTCTTGGGTAACATGAGATTTTTTTTGTATTTTTCCAGAGAATGGCAAATGCATCGTGCCTTTCAGAGTGCCATATTTCTGTTTCAACCAGACGTCGTTTTCTTTCTGGGTATGTCAATAAAATAAATTATATAGAAAACTCGTTGAATTTTATGAAAGATGAAGTCAACCACTAAAGATTGAACTGACTCAGTAGTCATTGTGGTGGCTTCGATGCTATAAACGTAATAACAATACGATAAACTTGCATTTAAAAGTGACATTAAGAAGTGCCAATGCTATTTTCTAAAAGAATAGAAATTCCAATTTCCTGTAGTAGAGTAGAAACTATGTTATTGATACCATTAGACAAAGTAATAGATGTCAAAAACTCTCTGAAGAATATTGCTTATCTATATTATTTTTAGGTGATTTGTTTGATGAAGGCGAATGGGTACCTAACCAATATTTTCACGAAGAATATGTAACCAGATTTGAGTCATTATTCAGTGTACCAATTGAGACAAAAGTTTTTGTTGTTCCTGGAAATCATGATATGGGATTTCACTATGTGTAAGCTAATGACATTTTATTTCATGTAAATAAATATATTTTAACTTTGGCTATTCTAATTCTGAAAATCAAGACTGAATCCTCCAAGAAATAAAAGATTCAACAAGGCATTTAATACGTCTTCTGTGAAATTAGTAAGACTGAAAGAATCAAATTTTATTCTTGTAAACAGTATGTCAATGGAAGGTGACAGAGATTGCTTTCTCTGTGAACCAGCAATGAAAAAAATTACAGAAATTGGCAGTAAGTTATTACTAATTATTTCACATAATACATAAGAATTTCTAAAAAATTTTACTCTTTACACAATAGAATTGCTTGATTGCCACAAAGACCCTGGTACATGCACTCTAGAGAAATATGTTCCAAAAAAGTACAGCAAGCCAATACTTCTTCAGGTATATAAAACAATTATATAACTTTTTTAAATTTTTTTAATAATTGAAACTTTATATTCGTGTTTTTATTGTAATTATATAGCATTTTCCAATGTACCGACAATCAGATCAAGTTTGTGAAGGTGAAGACACTGCTCCAGAAAAGGAAAAGAAAATCCCATTTAGAGAAGCGTGGGATTGTGTATCAAAGAAGTCTAGTCAATTTTTAATGAAAACATTGAAACCTAGATTAATTATGTCTGGTCATACGCATCACTATTGTCTTATACATCACAAAGAAGATGAATTAATTCCAGAATATTCTGTACCATCTTTTAGGTTAGTACAAATAAATAGAATTAGAGCGCCTGCTGTAGCTAAGATTACATCTATTTATGTTCTTTCTTCTTTTAGTTGGAGAAATCGTAATGACCCTAGTTTCTACTTGGTATGTCTTTTATATTTCTCAATTTATTATTATCGCATGGTCATGTTATTCACAAAAAAAGTTATCTTACTATGTAATCTTGTTATGAATTACAGAGTATATTTACTAAGTCTGATTACTACATGCATAAATGCTATATGCCAAATGAAAGCACTGTGATACTTCTCTATACCACTGCCAGTATATTTATCATCCTAATGCTTCTATCCACATATTTGCTACGAAGAGTAACATATCGAATTATTATGTTTGTGTTGTTTATGTAATAGTAGAGAAAATATTTGAGTTTATATGTATGTATCAATTTTAAGTACAGTATGCCTATATGTATGCAATATCTACTTTAAAGTATATGTTATGATTATGTGATCTCGAAAAGTATTTTATCAATATAAATCATCTAAGTAGTTAGTAAATTACAAAGATTTCGACATTTCCTAACAAAAATAAGGGTGTTTGTCATTGTATCACCAACATCACTCATCAGGCCACGTCAAATCAAAAAGGTCGATATGTCATCCAACTAGAATATAACTATTGAATGTCAAGAGCATATTAAAAAGCATATGGTTTAGTTTGGTAACCTTCATTTTTATGCCAGTCAGCTAGCTAGCAACCACCATCAGAAAAAAGATTACTCTTCTTCTTCATACTATAGTAGTACTAGATGATTTATTCGTTTGAACTCCTAATCCATTTATCACATATGAAAAATTAGTTTCTTGCACAATTTTGCTGTTATAAAGCATTTATATCTTTTTTGGAAAAAGTGCAAGCGAATTTATTATGCATTTTATTAACAACGATTATTAAATATATATAAATAAATAAGCTTACAAACAACGAACGACGACAAAAGGTTCATTTCTTATGTATAATTACAGAGATTTAGTCACTTTCCTTAAGCTCTTAAGAATAACACTAGAAACTAACTAAAATATCTATAATAGGAGTATATATAATTCTGGCATATCATAAATCATTGTGGCATACCAGCAGCCACATTATATATTTGTGTGATAAAACTATTTATCAAAATCTTACAAGTGACACGTTATAGTATTATAAAAAGTGCATCTCATTTTATTATACACAATGCTTACACTATTTTAGTACGATGGGAGTAGAGTTGAGTTTTGTGTCCAAAAATTTATGAAGTGTCATCTCTCATGTTTACGTAGCGAGTCCATAGTCTATCCTTCTCTGTCAAAATTCCAACTAGATAGATTTCTAAAGTGTTTTCTGCTAACTTGGAATGTCCTACACTTTTAAAAACCACAGTAGCATCTCGTCCAGCATATTCAAGAATTACTTCATGGCCTCCTGGATGCTTTATTAATTATATAATATAATATATAAATAAACTTAGTGTTATCTTTGTATATATGTATATACTCACCTCATATAGAAAGTTGGTTACATCATAGATCTTGTCATAAATTACAATCCAACAATCATCAAGAGTATCATGATATGAAACTTCATGTAGAGAGTATGTAGGCAAATCTAAATCTTCTGAATTTCTTGTATTACTGCTGCGACGACTAAGCCAACCAGGGACTTTGAGAATTGTAGCAGAAGAGTCATTTTTTGAAATGGTTGACATGTTATTTGTACCATCATTTCTAGACATCAAAGCGACCATCTATATGAAAAATTATAACACATTATATCTCATGATCACTTTACACAGACAACATTTATATTTAATTATCAGGTCTCGTGAATTCTTGTATAGGTCATGCACTTGAAATTAAGATATATCTCTATAATATTTATATATACTCATTTGGTGTTGAAGAAGCAGTTATCACTTACTTCTAGAGATAAGTCAAGTTCATCAAAATGTTGAAATCATAAGTACCTATCTAAGTATATTATATATAAAGATGCAATAATATTATACTATATTAAGAAAAATAACAAAAAAAACTGGGTTACTTATCACACGACCATATACTCTCTCTCTCTAACTCTTTACGTCACTTTTTCTTAGAATTTGGTGTAAAACATGATATTTCAGTTATGAAATGAGACATTCATTCAAAAGATTGGATTTTATCTAGTAATTAAATTTATGAAATTTTATGAAATTCTTACCTTCAATGCAAGTGCTGCTATTGAAATCGTGTCTGAATTATTATTAGGCAATCCAACAAAGTTATTTTCTCCTTGTTCCCCCATAATTTTTTTTCAAAAATTTGATCAACAAGTATTACAAAAATATTTTTATTTTATAATAAATTTCTTAGTGACTAGAAGCACCAGTCAGATCTACTGCTGAATATGAAATGAAACATTTATCATCACCTTATATAAGCTTTATATACTTTGACTTCAACTCTATACTACTGAAACTACTATACTAGTGTTGAACTTGTCATTTGAGATAAATTCACACACACACACAAGTCTTTTTATAATTCATTTGCAACTATGTTAATCTATACAAGATATTATACAAAATCTCTTTCTCATATGTCAAAATTAAAGTAAAGAGTTTCTTAACATCGAATGACAGTGAGATTATGCTCTAAAGTGCAATATAGCTTTATCAAATACATTGCAATGCAATTGGTTCTTTCAACTTTGAGGTCGACAATAAGATTCATAATGTCATTGGTCAGTATTATAGGTGGTACATACACATTTTACTATTTATACACAATATCAATTTAACGTAACAATTTGTAGTACAACTCATGACAAAAGTTAGTATTATTTATTATGCAAATCCAATTACAAGAGAAAGCATTCTATATACAAACTCTACTGACATATGCATACATATGTACTCTAGTACATATAGTACACACTCCAAAGTGTATAAATCAATAAATATGTATTATTCATCAAAAGAAAAAAAAACCAAATGATAACATACTGAACTGACACTGTGCAGAATATATGACATTTGACAAGAGAGGAGTAATACAACACACAATAAAAGGTCACTAAACCAGCATAAATATATATTTTTAACAACCTCTTCGTCACATCATAATATACATTTCTCCTCCTCCATATATATTTTTTATTATCTTGTTCATTACATTTATGATTCCAAAAAATGTCCTACATTACAGTTTATGCAAATTTCTCTGCCTTCAATCAATAGCCCATTGAACCAGGAAGACTTTTGACACTCATGTCGTCTCCTCGTCTTTTTTTTTCACACGAGACCAAAACAAACAGTGTGCAAATTCACATGAATGACTTTTCAGATAAAAGAAAATGACTCAAAAAATGGAGACAAAGAATTTCTTTGTTCTGTGTAGATTTCAAAAAATTATGAGTTTGTTACACTCTCTCAGAAGATGACGCTACAAGCTAAAATCTCTTTGTCTCTTCTATAACAAAAAAAAGTTTAAATAGTTTTCTGCAGTGCGATGAGTTTTGTCCAATTACTTCACAGACAAGTTGGTGCAAAAGCTTTTCATTTACTTGATCCTTGACTAACATTTTACATATGTAGATATGAGAATAGAAGGATCTGGCTGAGCTTAAGTTAAAAAAGAATATAGAGTGGGGAAAAGAAGGAGACAATAAGATGTTAGAAGCTAATCTACTAACAAGGTTAGCATTAAATGCGTACACGGATGGAACATCATCATCATGGTCTCTACTTCTTGTATTATTAGTATTTGCAATGTATTAAAAATATACCGGCATACTAATACACATCAAGTAAGTAAAAAGTGAAGGAATGTGGGAATCGTGAGACGCATGTCAGTGTGCCTAAATAATATTGGTGACTACTAGTAAAAGATAAACCCGGGATCCGGTATTCTCTTTCTACCCGTACAAGTTTTGAGTCTTTCTCCAGCTCCTGATCGAGCCACACACGGAAGAATTACATAGTTCTCTCTGACTAGTGTGGCTAAAAAGTTTTAGCACACTAACTACTCTTCTTAAACGTGTTGTTGTACATTTATAAATCCAAACGAATCCTTTTTTCTTGGCACTGGCTCAGCTCTTGTTACAATTCGTGTTTTGCTGTCTGCTATTGCTAGCATAATATACACGACACGACGACACCGTTTACTTCTACTATACTTCCACTACTGTGTTGTATTTCTCTCCGTCGCCAAATCTGTGAAAATTTTTGTTTCTTTTTCTATGTATCCCATCACTTGAAGAAAAAGCCTTTATATATATATTCTATTCTACTTTGTTGTTGTTGTTGTTCTCCATTGCTGAAAGTATATAATATACACATAGAAGAAGAAAAGAAAAAAACACAACAAAAAGCTAAAGGAAGCATATTGAGATTAGTTACAGTTTTTAACTAGAATACTGGCGAAAAAGGATACATAGAGAAAGAAGAGAGAAGCCTTCAAGTTTTATGTTGTTGTTGAGTTTTTAATATTTTCTCTTCTTCTTGTGGGTGTGAGATTCTCATAATAAATTCTGTGGTCAAAGTGTGCAATTTAGTAATATGTAAATTATATTTGTTGTGATTTTGGTTCTTAAAATCTTAATTATGAGTTGTGTCTCAATTTCTCTGCAAAATGCATATAATATGTAGTTGCAGAGAGTGAGTGTGTTTTTAAGAAGTAGAGAATCTCATCTCATCATCTCAACTTGTATAGAAAAGGAATAGAGAGAGAGAAGAACCAACAAAAGTGTTTCCTTTTTACATGCTACTCAACGTTCCCGTGTTGTTGTTATATTGTGGTTGCGTTGTAAAGTGCAGATGTGAAAATTTTTCAGTGGTGTGTTTAAAGTCATTCAATTTATTAATTAATAATTGAAAGAAAATAAAAAGAATATATATATGCGCATAAAATATCTACTCATCATCAGCATGACATGACTAATTGGTTGTTGCGACTTCCGCAGGGAAGTTGGTGGAGGGGGAGAATGATTATGATAATTGGTTCTGTTTTGTTGGTGCTGGTGACGACAATACAACGACAGCAACACCCTGTATAAAAAATAGGAAAATTCAACACTATAACATCATCATCATCGTCGACCTCTACTACTCTGCTCCTTCTTCCTCCTCCTTCTTTTTTTACCAACAACAACAAGAAAAGAGAAAGAGAGAGAAAAAAGTGTGGTGAGAGTCAATGCAATCGGCTGGTGGACCATCGAGTTCTGGTGCAGGTGGTGGTGGTGGTGGTGGTGTGTCCACTGTTGTAACGACCTATGGAAATAAGCCGATCAATGGAGGTCGATTTGATTTTGACGACGGTGGGACATATTGTGGAGGATGGGAAGATGGCAAAGCTCATGGACATGGAGTTTGCACTGGGCCAAAAGGTTCTCTACTACAATGAAAATAATATAAATTATATATCATAATATATTGCCAAAGTATTGAGTTTAAAAGTGAATTTATCTTCAGGTCAAGGTGAATATTCTGGAAGTTGGCATTTTGGATTTGAAGTATCTGGAATTTATACTTGGCCCAGGTATACTAAAAAGTTTATATATGCCATTTTTTAGATTTGTTATGTGAAATGAAATGTCCACCACTTTCTCTGTCTCTGTGAGTATATTGAGAGACGAGCCCATTACACATAATTTAGATCACGTTCAATTGCTCCATAAATGAAACTTTGTATGAGCCATAACATGTGACACTTTTTACAATTTCCAACTCGTTATTATATATATATAGCATCATAGTCGTAACTTTCTCTTTTTTTTCTCTGAAAAAATCCAATGTAATGTTACTCGAAATGTACTCTTCTATTGTAATGTCTCTCTATAAACTTACTCTCCTAGTACATACTTGTAATGTCGATAAGAGAAAAAAGTGCTAGTAAGGTAATAGAACTTGTACTTTCAGCAAGTAAAATGTATTTCTCTGTATAAGAATGCATTTGCTATCTGGTCAATTCTTTGCAATCCAACAGTCTTTATATAGGCTATTGTAATAACACTTTTGGATTTACTCTCTATACCTATCTAACTCTGTTAGTCTCTGTTGTTAGTAGTACAGTTGTCTGATTTTTTTTCTTCTTCTTCTGTTGTAACATGTATGGAATTTTTTTTACTGAAAGTTAACTTGTTCTCTCTCTCTCTCTCTGATTTTTTTTCTTTTTTCTTATTCTTCTCTTATACAGTTATGCTAGTAAAGAGTAAAAGAAAGTAGAGATAATTTTGCCCTGACATAAGGAAGTCATCACCTAACTGTTGTACAGAAGAATCAAGACTTTTCCTTTTCTCTTATTTTCGTCTGTCTCTACTATTCTTGCAATGTGTATACAGTTGTAGACTAAAGTAGTAATTCTTCTTCATCTACTACTACTACATATATGAGTTCTATAGATATGCCGATCAGATTATATGTATTTCCTTTTGTGCAAAGAAAGAAAGAAAAAGAAGAAGATTCTTCATTCTTTTCCGAAAGGCAAAGTTTGTACAAAGTGAGAGAGAAGAAGAGCATTGTTGACGTGATCTCTTCTTTGCTCTCTTATGAAAAAAGTTACTACTATTGTCTGCAGCAAATCTATATCAATGATATACTTATATATACATAGCATTGAGTTTAAGTTGTAAAGACGAGATAAGAAGGTAAATATGTATAAGAGAGATAGAGAAAGAATCGCTGTAACATCCAATTTATTGTTGAATCCATCACTTTATGCTTTCTCCTCAGTAGATGCCTTAGAGCTATATAATGTGTTGTGTATATATGTTCACAATATCCATCTTTCAATATTTCATCACCATCGCCATTTCATCTTATCAATATCAAAATATCTCTCTTGTTGAATTCACTGAGTTTGCATCTCTCTAGTATTGTATTCTCTTTTCACTAAAATGTAAAAGTTCTAGAAATCAATTTATCAATTCACAGATGATTTTTCGTCTCTCTCTCTCTCAATCCGGTCTAAGTAAGTAAATCTGTGTCACGATTTTACATGCGGACTCTGCATGAAGATGATGATGATGATTCTATTTACTATCTCTCGGTTTCTGACATTTTTTCTAATCCAACCTTGATACAAAAGCAGAGTGTATTTGTATACTCTATACGTTCGTACTTATATGTGTATACCAGAAACTAAAACACTTTTAGGATCTGACATGCCTATCAAGTGAGTTGTAATAATAACAAGTCAAGACATTTGTATGGAGTTTGTTGCTTCTTCAATCTCTGTTGTGTGAAGTGAATTTCTATACTAAGTAGTCTCTCTCTCTCTCTTTCTCCTAAAAATTTTCTACTCCTCGTCTACTTCTAAAGAAACTACTCAGTCAGATCAGAGAGAGAGAGAGAGAAGAGATTCAGAAAGCTAGCAGAGTCAGTCATGTCGTTCGTCGACAATCTCTCGGGTTCCAATGACATACTTTTTCTTCTTTACACATATATATATATATCTATATAATGCTTATATGTATTTTGTGTGTGTTGTGTACACACAATCTGTGTGTGGAGAGACTACTATAGCAGTTAGAATCAAATGTGGAAGAATGCTATTGCTACTCGTCAAAGCCAAACCAAACCACTGACTTTACTCGAGAGAAACAGAGAGAGAGAGAGAGATGAAATAGAAAAGCTAACTGCCTGTAAGTAAAAGAGTTGACTTTTGGCGACGAATGCTCTCTCTCTCTCTCACACAAGACTCTTCAACCTTGTGTAGTTAAACAAAAGTCTAGTGTAGTGAAAAGAAAAGAGAGACAAAATGTGTGTTAAACTGGATTTTAACTTTTAGACTTGATATGTTGACGGGAGTGATGTTTGAAAATACTAGAAGAGAAGAGTAGTAAAGATATATAATATGTTGTTGTGTTTTTCTTATCACTACAACCGTCTTTTTATAATACTACGAGAGATTTCTATATTGCTACTAGTCTGTCTTGAGTTGTGTGACATAGATAGAGAATCTAAAACTTGTCTAGATTTGTTGTTATAAAAGTTCATCTGACCTTATTCTCCACTTCTTCTTCGGCACTCCTCTTTTAGTATATTATGTCTCTCTCTCTCTTCTAAATACTCAAAAGTCTGTCTTTTATATTCTAAAATAGATGTTTAGATTTGACCACCAGCCGATGATGATGGTCTAATTCTCAAAGTGCTCGTGACTTGTTATCTTTACTTTCATTAGTAGATTAAGAAGAGAGTTGCTGATAATCAGCTTATAAACAAGTACTTTGCTCGATGGCCTAATTTCATAATGTATGGAACTTACTACATTTCCCATGTCAAAAATTGATCTTGACATTTAAATCTAGTACTACATATCTTCTCCTCACACATGTCCATTCAATATGTTACCATGAACCAGTAAAGCGTACAATGTACATATAGTAATTGACTTATATATTTCTTGAGATATATTATAAGTAACGAGTATGAACTCTTCTCTAATGACATAAGAAGAAGAATAATTCGCAAAACTTTCTTTGAAACTCTTTCTAAAGCTCTCTCTTTGCTTCTTCTAAAACAACGTAACATTGAGCCACACATCACACAATTCATACATAGTTACAGTGAATGGTGTCTGGAAAATTGTCTATTTTTAGCAGTCTTCCTCTCAGAGTCACATCATCTGTTAGTTCCTTACTTTTTTTCGTGTGCTCATCTTCATATATATATATCTATTAACTCTGTTTTTTACTAGGGTTTATATAATATAGTTGCAAAAGAGAAATATAAAGCAATGACCCTAAACATTACTGTTGCATTTTCTGGCTTGCTTCTATTATGCTATAATGACATCACTGGAAACAAATCTCTATAATAGAACCAGAGTCTGACTGACTCGACTGACTTTTTTTTATCTCTAGAGTCCGACAAGGAAACACGATTTTCTAATCACTTACCAATTTCTTTATCTAGCCAAACTAAAGTGCAAGTGTTCATTATTATATATATAGTAGACGAGTGAAGAGGTATATATACTCTATATGTGGATGATGTATGACATTGCATGAGAGAGACATATGCTTTTGCAGTAACGACACCAAGGATTTTGAGATTCAACAGAGTGTAATGCCTTTATTCAAGAATCTTAAATGAATGTGTGTTTAAATCCTTTCGTAGCACATGGAACAACATTCAAAAGTAGATAGAGAGAGAGAGTACTATATGTACATATAGTGACGTTTTAGCAATAATAGTACAAGATTCACAAATAAGGCCCACAAGAAGAAGAAGCAAGCCTCTCATCCTGTTGCCAAAATAGACATTACTGCTATACTCTCTCTCATCCTGACTTGTATTTTAAAACTTACTACTAATACTACTACTGTACCTCCTTGTATTCAATTCACTTGGAATTCCTCTGCTGAACTAAAGGCATTGTGCCAAAAAGTTTTTCACTTCTTTAGACCAGTAGTGGCAAGACAGTAGACAAGAGTCACACAGTTTTACAACAGGAGTATGCAGCACAGATTTTTAGTGTTGTGTATGAGAACGAGAGTCGAGTGTACTAGTAATGTTTATAGAGAAAGATTTTCTTTTTCCCCTTAGCAAAATTTGTCTATTACATTTTTCAATTGCAAATAGAATATATATATACTCACTCTATAAGACACTCTTCTTTTTCTCAAAGATTTGCAGTAGAAACAGTAGCAGCACTCTGTTTTGTTTCTTATAACATATATACCACCACATAGACATGAAAGTTTAGTAGTTGGCCATCACTCGTCAGTTTCTCCATTCGTTTTCTTTTCCAATCTTCTTTCTATCTATCTCTTCTCTCTTTTTATTTGCACACACTCAAATTGTAGTAAAACTGTGAAACGCAACAGTTCGTGATTTAAGTAAACGGGTGAATGGCATATTGACGGCTTTTTCACTTCACACGACTGTATAAGCTTCCTCTCTCTCTTTTTTACTAAAGTTCTCTTAAAATGTCTCATTTCAAATGACACAATAATTTAATACATGAACCAAGAAATTCAAAACTTGAAAAGTTTTAACGAATCTTAGAGTGCAAAGGAAAATCTTCTAAATCTCTTCTTATAGAAAATTGCATACTCTTACGTAATACTACTGATTCTTTCTATCTATATATATATATATAACATTGCGTGCAAGAGCAAAGAAGAAGATAAGTTTGTCATTGTAACTTTTTGGTTTCACAGACCGTAAAATCTGTATATATTTGCTAAAACTTTTTAAGCTTTCATCTCTCTAGCTATACTTTTATACAACAACATAGTATTAGTCTGGGACAGAGTCGCATTATTACAACATATAGAAAAGTAGCAGTCGTCCACAAAAGTTTTGTATTTATTACTACTACTACTACTTTATTCAATTACTTTCTCTACAAACCATATAACGTTGAAATTATATTCCCTTAAAACTACAACAACACAAGCTTTTCAATTTCCAATGCCTTACATAACATGGTAACAGTAGTTTAGCAAGTACACTTTCACCAGAGAGGGAATATTATTACCTTATGTAACCTTAATACTTTTACCCACTTTCTTGCATTTAATAGACGCAATTTACACCAAAAGTACTCATCATTTCACACGGGATTATACAGTGTGGTTCTAAATGTATATACTATGTAGAAATTCAGACTAGCTAAATGGAGGTTAATGAGTTATGTAATGAATATTTGAAGCCATAGCCATTTACAGTGAAATTATATGTGCAAGAGAGAGAGATAGAGATAGTCAAAAACATGTTTGGCTCAAACTGAAACTCATTACTAATGCAATAACATTGGATGAGCATATATGGTTACAGTGGTTGCTGCTAATTTAATTTCCTAGNCAGTGAAATTATATGTGCAAGAGAGAGAGATAGAGATAGTCAAAAACATGTTTGGCTCAAACTGAAACTCATTACTAATGCAATAACATTGGATGAGCATATATGGTTACAGTGGTTGCTGCTAATTTAATTTCCTAGCTAGATGAACATGAAAGAAGAACTAAAGGCAGATGTAATTTCATTTTTATTTGAGAAATATTGACAAGGATGACAATACAGACTTTGATCACTGACTACTGCCTACTATCTCTCTCTCTGTATTGTGGTTCTTTCATTGCATTGCATTTGTTTACACAAAACGAATTTGTATTAGCATTATATTCTTGTATTGTAGAGTAAAGTATAAAGATGAAAAGAAAAATTACCAGTCATAAGTGCATATTATACCAGCTACTCGTTTCATTAAACTACGTGTCATCATCTCACATAAAGGCTAATGCAGTGCTTTCATCTTCTCACTTTCTTTTTCAACTGCCTCCTGTAGTGGATAAAATAGAAGACTGTATATATATATAAGTGTAAGTATAAGAGAGCAATCATAGAAAAAGGCTAGAAGAAATGTCCTTTGCTCTCACATAAATCTCTCTTTCTATCTCTCTTTTTTATAGCGCTAAAGCAATGACTTTTTCACTACATACAAACACTCATCTCATTTTATATGTGACTCTATTCTATTAAATGTACAATAGTTGTGCAATACTCTCATACGGCTATTCAAAAGAGTTTCTCTTTCTGTTCAGCATCACTACACAGCATGAGCTTATTTCTTTTGATGTAATTACTTCATCTAACCTTCAAGTTGAACAACAGGCAACATATTGCGCCAGATACTATATATACACACACATAAGGCAAAAGTTATAAAGTGTTTTGTCCCTGTGGTTTTTACTAGAGATTTGCTGGATATAGAATAGTTGCTAGCCTCTACACTATGTCACTTGATTCTCTTCTACAAGTCTCGACGACTATTATTGGTTGGAGAGAAAACGAGAGCAAAGAGAGAGAGAGAGAGAGTTGCTGCTATAAGTTTGTGTAATAATAGTGCTAATGTTACACTGGAGATTTGATACTATGTTCTAAGCTACAACAACGGTTACAACAAGCTTTGGATCACTTTTTAATATAGTACATAGTAGTAGTAAGAGTCTTAGTCAAAAGAACATCATTTACCTCTGCTGTTGGAATATAAACTTTACCAGAAAACTCTATAAAGAGTTTGACATGCACGTGTGACAGAGGTGTCACTTTGCAGATGATTGTCACTTGGTGTGTCTGTATAAAGTTATATATAATATAGTCAATATGCAGAAGGGAGAATAGTTCTTTTTATACACTTTTTTCAGTACTTTTTATCTCACTTCTGTGAATTTCTTCAGGGTGATATATGTCGAAGACTGTTATATCATTTAAGTTCCGGCATTTGAAATTATATTACCGGTAGATAGACAGACACAAAATATATTGACTATAAAAAATAGATGTGATAATACTATGTAAGATACTTAAAAGTTAGTTTCTAGTTTTGTTTTTTCTTCTATAAAGAAATGTAATGGCTCGTAATCCTGAGGAAAGTATGATTGCAATGCTATACTCTGATGACAACTCACTTTCACCACTTTTAGAGAAAGTCTGACAAACTGACAAGAGTTTTTAGCTAGAAGTCTTTTTGGTGAAAGCACTACATATTTTAACACCTGCCGTCTATGTATGGCCTAAGAGCTCTAGAGAACATTGTTTTATACAGAGTTGTGAATCTTAGACGAAATAAAAATGCAAAGTTTCTATATAAGAAGACACGTAGGAGAGATAGTAAAAAAAGAGAGAAGAAACAAAAAGTAAAGTTTTTTGTCTGTTTCTCTCTATGAGAGAGAGAAAGGTCCAAAAGAAAAAAGTTTTGTAGTTTTATGCATAAATTGTTACTACAAGTGTTGTACATAAGGGGATGTATGTAGTAGTAGATAGTTTTGAGTTGAGTTACAATTTGGTTTGCATTACTTTTTATATAGAACTCACAGGATGCCATCATATTACTATATGAGACTTTCACCTTTCTAACCTGAGCTCTCTCTCTCTACAAAAATGTATTACACAATGTTCTCTATAAAGTTTTGTGCATCACAATGGCACAAGGGGAAAATTATTAGCATTATCTTAATGCTTGACAGTTTTTTATGTAAAATTATTACTTCTACACAAATTTTAATGTTACCTACTTGTCTAGCTCTAAAACTATTATTTACAATCGACGCTTTTTAGGTAAAGGGACTTTAGCCTTGTAGATTTTGATAGCCATAGCTAACCATTGTACTTCCTTTACAACGTTTTCTATCGTATCAGCAATGTCATCATCTTGACAGTTTCCTCTCTCATCAATTGTATCACCAACTTTTCCAATATCATGCGTAGCAAGGTGTTATCAACATTCCAAATTCACCTATAAAAGTTGGAAGTATTGTTGAGACACGTAATCCACCAAATGGATCTAAGAAATTTTATACAAATCAAATGTTAAATAAGATAGCTTTAAACAATTTGTGTTTCTTACTTATTGAATAAGTGATGATGCCACAAGGTCGATAGCGATATGAGTCAGGAGGAAAATGATCCAACATGTTTGACAGAGCTTTATTTAATAAGAGAGTTTTAGTTTGAAAGTGAAAATGAGTCAAAATTATATATATATATATATACCTGTGAGGGATGCCACAATTGTACTCTGCTGAAAGTACAAGAAAACCATCTGCTTCCTGAATAGTTTGATTAGCCTCAAGCAACCATCTTGGAGCATCTTTCTCTGGACTTGCCATGAAATTTAAAGGCAGAGTTACCAACTCAAACTTCATTTCCAATGGATCTATATAAGAAGAGTACATATAGAAATATATATATAAGTATATAGAGCTAGAGAGACAAGTTTGATAGATATTGCAATAAGACATCTAAATTCACTACACGTTCTGTTATACTACGTAAGAGATTGAAACAATGAAGAAGTGAGATTCATTGGTAGAAGTATATATAGGTTGTGAGTGGGAAAAGCTGATACGAGCAGTCTTCTGAAATCTTAACTTTTTCTAATGCTATTCTCTACATTCTGTTTTCAATGAAGAAATGAGATTCATTGGTAGAAGTATATATAGGTTGTGAGTGGGAAAAGCTGATACGAGCAGTCTTCTGAAATCTTAACTTTTTCTAATGCTATTCTCTACATTCTGTTTGCTTGACAGGATTTTTTATCACTTGTCAATTTTCTTCGTTTGTAGTTTTATATACTGATACATTATCTACTGCGACTGCTTATTTTGTAGCAGTATAAGAAAGAGAGAGAGAGAAAAAATTTTGACGGCTACTACTACACTATATATTATATATAATAAATGAAATCAAAGAGAATTTCATTTATTACCAAAGACAGAAGCAGTCATTCCATTTGCTTCGACTACACTTCGTACGTACTTTCCAACTCGCTCAACCATTCGCCCAGGACGAACTGATCCATAGAAAATCACAATTTGAAGAGGCTTTTGATTATAGCGAGACATTCCTTTGATTCACTAAAAAGCGAAATGTGAAATGGATTGAGAATTGAAATCAACAGATTATGCTGACGAGAAAGAAAACCACAGCTGAGTAGAGTGGTATAGAAATTTTTTGGCGAGTCAAGTTTCACAGGACACAAAGAGAGAGCTTTGAAATGTGACAGGGACAAAAAGAAATGAAATGTCTTCTGTCCAGTGTATACGTCGTCACTGTGAAATTAAACTTTATTACTTTACTTTATGCTTTTAGTTTTCTATCAGAATTTATAATTATTCGGACTTTCAAAAATTTAAGCTGAATCTATTAGA
>VCNE01000306.1:0-17238 GCA_009869805.1 Oncopodura yosiiana | reverse complement strand
TTAGGTAAAATGAAAATCATGTGTCCTTTCATATGGCATAGTGAATATTATGTGTCCTTTCCCATGTTAAAGTCAATGATAATTAATGATAACATGTTATAAATGCTTACTGTGTGTCCTTTCCAATATATAAAGCGTCCTTTCTAATGTTAAAATGGAAGGTAATGTGTCCTTTCCAATTCTATTCCATATATTATGTATCCTTTAAATGCTAGGTATACCATTTCCAATATTAGAATAAATGATATGTGTCCTTTCAAATGTTAATACATATTACATGTGTCCTTTCCCATGTTAGACTCTTTATATTATATGTCCTTTCCTATAATATAATGAATATTATATGTCCTTTTCATATGATACAATGCTCTAAACATTAGGAGTCCTTTTCATATGTGTTCTTTCCTACATCAGAGTAGATCAACTGGTGAAATGAATGTCATGGTCAATTAAAAGGATGTGTCCTTTCTAATGATATATCTCATGTTAAGTATACTTTCTTATTTTTTTTAAAAAAAAAATATGCCAAGTGTCATTTACATAATGCGTTCTTTTCCATAAATGCCCTTTCTAATGCTATAATAACTACTAACATGTATGAAAAGTAATGAATAACTATATGAAACAAATATTATGACAACTGTCACATGAGAGAAAGAGATGAATTAATAAACAACAAAAAAAAAATAAGGTTTGTTCTTAAAAATAAAAATAAAGATATTAAATTTATTCTGGTAATATAACAGTAAAATAAAATAATACAATAAAAACAATATTAAGTAATACATTTGCAATAATAGAATAAAGTCATACAATAAAAATAATGTTACAAATTACAATTATAAATTACAACATAATTTAATTACTACGACGTCTTGTATTTCTTCTTGAACTTGATACTCCATAGCACAAATCATCAAAATCCAGACTAAATTCAACTTCTTCATTTATTGCAGCAGGATTAACAGGAGGCATCACAAGACGTCGTCGATTAGCATCAGGAAAAACAGAATCCAGATTGAAGTCCATTTGTTGATTAGAAGTAACAGGATTCAGAGTAGGCATCAAGACAGCAGCACCACGAGAAGATGTTGAAGGACCATCATCACCAAAATCCAGATTGAAGTCCACTTGTTGATTAGAAGTAACAGGATTCAGAGTAGGCATCAAGACAGCAGCACCACGAGAAGATGTTGAAGGACCATCAGCAACATTATGAGAGACTTCTGGTTGTATCTGTAACAATAAAAAACAAAAAAAAAAATCACAAATTAATATTTAATATAATTAACTAAAAAAAGAATAAAAAAAAAAGAATAAACTTACATTTACAAGACGAATTGATGAATTTTCAACAACAAATGTAGGAGAATTCAATAAGACTTGAAGACGAGCATTAATAGTTTCCATCCAATCTCCATTTCTTTCAACTCCATCCATAATTGACACACGATTAAATCCAAATCTAAGAGCAGCATACAAAATTTCTTCTTGATATGGTCCAAAACGATATCCAATGTCATCCAAGTGCAGCATAGAAGGTGGAAAAGGAACATTAAACACTGGTCTAAGAAGTCTTGGGCCAGAGTAAAGATGAAAGTCCTCCAGACGACAAATAAGAAATCTCCTTCCAGAGAAAAAATCTTCATCAGCAACAGCAATAGCAACACATCCAGCAGGAACAGAGAAACAGAGTCCATAATCCAAAACATTGAAGAAAACAGCATCACCAGCAGCCAAAGGAAAACGAGACGTCAGAGAGTTAGGAAGTATCATCTGAGGTCCATTTCGATGCAGACTAATAATTGGTACAGGATACTCCATCTGAAATTTAAAAAAAAAAAACAAAAAAAAAATTGATTAGTTAAATTAAATAAAAAAAGGACACTTGACAATTAAAATAAAAAAAAAATAAAATAAACACTTACATTGAATATTTATTGCAACAGACAGAGCAACAAGAAAAAAGTATTTGTGACAGTTTGTTCCTTTTGATAATTTTAAGTGCAATTCAGCGAGAGAGAGAGTTGTTGTCTTCTCAATAGTCAAAAGCGCACTGAATCTAATAGATAAGTTGTCATCAATTTATATCATTTGTCATTTNTTGTGACAGTTTGTTCCTTTTGATAATTTTAAGTGCAATTCAGAGAGAGAGAGAGTTGTTGTCTTCTCAATAGTCAAAAGCGCACTGAATCTAATACATAAGTTGTCATCAATTTATATCATTTGTCATTTCCATTTAACACTGGGTAAAAGGATTAAGTGACCCTAATTCCAGGTAATGACAGGTAGTAAGTGGGTGGAAAGTGGTGAAAGGGGTCAATTAAAAGGAGATGTCCTTTCTAATATATAATGCAACAACTATATGTCCTTTTCCATGTTAGAATAAAAATTATAAGTCCTTTTCAATACTAAAGCATATATCATGTTGTCCTTTCCCATTATAAAGTAAATACTATGTGTCCTTTCGAATGGTAACTACATGGACTATGTGTCCTTTCCAATATATAAAGCGTCCTTTCTAATGTTATTACGACTGACAAGTGTCCCTCTATACGATATAATGAATATTATATGTTCCTTTTCCTGTTCGCCATTTTGTATGTTAAAGTACATCTTAGATACTATTCCATGGTAAACGTCATATGTCCTTTTCAATGCTAGGAGTATGATAAGTGTCCTTTCTGATATGCAAAGTGCTTTCCAATGTTAGAAGGGATGACAAGCGTCCTTTTCCAGGATATAGTTAATATTAAACATCCTTTCACTATATAATGTGTATATACTTACTATTTATCCTTTTCTATATACAAGAAATTATATGGTGTCCTTCCCTATGTCAAAATTAAGGGATCATTTATAATGTTAGAATGACTAGTACGTCCTTTCCAGTACTACATTGTTATAAAATAACACCAGATAACATCATATTGAAAAAGGATGGAAAGAGATAAAAGAGATTGACCGTTAAATGGAAAGGTTAGGTTAGATTAACATAACCTAACCTTATTAGATGTACTTTCCAATACTATAATAGAAATCATGTGTACTTCTCGTGTTAGATTCAATAACAAGCGTCCTTTCCATTATTATACTGAATTTTGAGTATTCTTTCTAATGCTGTACAAACCACTGGTGACTAAAGTAAAATATATCACCGATTTTGTTATTGTATGATGCACTTTTATGTACTATAATATGTTCATATATATCATTATTTGGTATTCTTTATGAGAGTATGTAGATAACAAATGTCCTTTCCAATGGGGATATAATTATGAAGTGTCCTTTCATTTGCTACTCATTGACTTAGTTCTATAGTATTAGATACATAATTGACATTCTATCATCGAGACTTTATATAAAATAATGTGTATACAATATTAAATTACAGAATATATAATAAAACATAAGGTGCTAAATAGTACCGACATCCATCGTTATATACATTTTATATCAGTTTATTTTGAAATATTCATTCTCATTACTCGTTTATATTTTATATATTTTGCAATCTTTTCCTGTACCTGATCCTTCAAAGTCTTCACTAAACATATCCTTGTTTTTGATATACTACTACCGTAATTGAGACTACCTTTCGTTTTAATTTTTATCAACCAGTATTAACTTAGGTATGCTCATCCATCAATACTTTCAATGCCTTTCTTTAGTATTTAGTAATTAATAATACAATACAGTATTTAATATTCAATGATACAATTGACCTAACAAAACAATTTGTTCAAAAGGAATTAAAAAGATCTATTTTTCTTCTCAACTTTTTGTATTTTAAAGCACGTTATAACCTTTCAGAATAAGCTTATGTGTTAGACAGAGAATAACCAATAAACTATACGTATAAATGATGATTGTTATGTTATGTGGCTAAAAAAAAGAAGCGGTAAAGTTTAAGTTGTTTAAAAAAATTTATTTTATCTTTTAGTTCCATTTTTGTGTCATTAATACATTATTATAGTATATAATAATTTGATTCAAAAATGTTGACGGTTATTAAACTAAAAAAACTATCATCCAAAGTGGAAATTTTTTTACAAGAAATCAAAAACTGTGAAAATGACGAAAATTATTGTGTTATTTGTAATTCATATTATTCTAAAAATGATACAGCATTTACTATTTTAACATGTGGTCATGTAGCACATCATAAGTGCATACAAACAATGACATATAAGACTTGTGGAAAATGTAATTTTCCAATTGAAAAGTGTTGGTCGTTTTCAAGTAGAAGTAAGTACAGTACATATATTCTTTAAATAAGTAATTGTCTGTAAAATTAATTAATATTGTCAATTTTAAACAGATATAACAGAAGAGCAAGTTAATAAAAATATTCAAGATGAGAGAAATAGAATGATTAGAGAAAATGAAGAGTTTTTATTGAATGTTGAGAGACGAAAAGCAGCAGAAATAAGAAATGAAGAACGTCTTGAGAGAGAAGAAGCTATTCATCAAGCAGAGATTGAAAAAAGTAAGTCGACTAATTTTTCCATCAAATGAAAATGTAAAAATTAAAAAACACATTCATTATTAAATTATTTCAGTTAGACGTGCTCCCACATTATTCACTACAACAAAAACACTTAAGAAAAGGGTTTCATCGCCATCAATCCAAACCTACCATAGTGAGTATCAAAATGATTCACAAGTCGTAAATCCTGTTGTTCAAGAAAATGAGATTATTATCAATCCTTCCAGAAATAGTGATGAAGTGTGTTCAGTAATTGATCTGGTATCTGAATGTGAAAATGGTACTAGGAATGATGATCCGTCTCTTACTAATAACAACAATGAATTTGAAAATACAAATAATGATATTGATCATTACAATGATGATAGCGATAGCCTTCAAATTATTACTGAGTTTCAGGCTCCTAATGTTAATACAAGCGAAACAATCTTATTTTCTACAAAACAAATGGCATTAAATCGACATAAGTTATCATTTCCAATTATTGAAAAATATAATTGTGGTTGGTGTAAGCAAAAATTTACAAAGTCTAGTTTTTATTATCATTTTATGAGAAAGCACTTAAGCATTCCTCCGTTTAAATGTAAATTTTGTAGTATTATATGTTCTTCTAAAACAAATCTAGCTAAACATGAAAAGTATTGTGACGAAAATGTAAATCGTAGCATTCAAGTGACGAGTATGTTACAATCATTAGATAATAAAAGTTTGTAATTTATATATATATATATTTATATATATAAATCTTCTTTATAAACTGTATGATTGTCAACTTTTATATTGGTCATAGTACACTGTCAATACTCTTTGATGTAATACATAATATATCGAAAAAAAAAATAAATGCACTAATAATTGTATTAGTTTTATTATTTTTATAATAATTGCATATTGGATTTCTTTGAACAATCTTTTAATAACCTCATCAGTTGTTACCATACATAATTATGTAAATATTATCCGTACAACCTTCATAATAGATTTACATATTCTAAAGCATGCTTTAATGATCTATACTATATATATATATATTATTATTATTATTTAACATTTTTTCATATTTCCTGATTTGATCAATATACTAAGAATGTGATAAATTATCTATATCTTTACATAAATCATTAGATGTACCACAAACGATCATTTAGAGCTTATCTTGTAAGTAGAAATATAGTAAAATAATTATTGAAAAAATGAAAACTGAAAAAAATCAATAATTAATGGAATACTTACATGATTCTTAATGGAATAGTAGTAGAGATTTTTCTATCAAATCCTCAGAAATTTCAGATGCTAATATTTTGTCGGCATTATTGTCATTATTTCTCTTTTGATAATATCTGCTTCTACCTCTTGTAGCACGAAATAGACGAGTAGACATTTTATGAATATTTTTATATTATATATTAATATTTAACAATTTTCGAAAATAAAAAGAGAAAATATAAATACAACCACATGTTTATAGAGAGTGATGTTCACTTTTGGATTGACTCATGATTTTGTAAAGAATGAGATTTAAATTCTACTATAAATGAATAACAATTCCTTCAATATGTGCTAATAAAACTACAACAAAAACAAAATACTTCTTTATAATGAATTATTATAGAATAATGCTAATCATATGAAGCAAATGTTACTTGATAAGATGCCCCTAATCAAAGAAAAAAAAATATGATAAATAATTGTTGCTGTGTTATATTTTTTCTCAAGATATATTATCGATATTATCATCGTTTTATATTTATACTGGTTACATTAAGATAATGGCAAGATGATGTGGATATTATGAAGACCTCTTTATGATATCAATTCCTTTTTTATCTTTGCTCTCGAATTGTACAGCTTCAAAAATGTTGGAATTTATATTTCCAATCAGAGCATCTACAATGAGTAAAGAAGATCATATATACAACATAAGCAATTTGACGAATAAATAAATTATTTTATTGTATTATATTACCTCTCATATTTTTACAAATATCTTTCCAATAGTTATCAAATGTAAATGTTACTTTTTCATTATATTTTGTGCTAACCAATTTACATGTTTCTTCATTGACTATTGAAAGCTCTTCCATTATTATTCTTAGAGCCTCACGAAACTTTCTTTTTTCTTCCTCCTAATAGATATAGATTATTTAGCTAGTCTTAATATATATACTATTTTTGATACTTACCATATTTTATTAATTATCCTTTTGATAAAACTATTATTAGAACTTATTTTATTTTCCTTTACATAAAACAAAAAACGTAATAATCTAGAGATTTTGTCCAAAAGAAATATCTTTTATTTTTTTTATTCAGCCTTCTGAAGTGATCATGACAATTATGTACTTTCTTTTCTTGTTTATAATGACATCAAGTGATTCAAATAATGGAAAAAATTATTAAAAAGGTAAGTTTGAGAAATTAGTGATTGTGAAGAATTTTAAAGCTACTGATTTGTTGTGAGTTGTGATAATGGATAAAAGTGTAAGAAGGTTTTACTTTTTATTGCGAAATTGTTGAAAACTCTGGCGCGACTATATAATCATGTTCAATATTTTATATATATATATATTTTTTTTTTGCTGTAAAGTTATACCTCAGAAGTATTGGAGTTGATGATTCATTTCTTACAAATGTTCTACAACCTGTAATTGACAGCTGTCTTGTTAATGAAGAGTAAGACTATCAATAACTATTAATAGTAGCTTTATTATCTGATATTTCATATTTATCTTTTCTTTTCTCCAATTTTTAGATTAACTTCTATTGAACTCATAGAGTTTCATTATGATAATGAGAAAAGCATCCATCAAATAGTGGCACAAGATCCTTTACTTGTGAAACTTCATGTATGGGACAAGCATTTTACATATGCTTTAGGTATTTCAGGAATAAAAATTGACCCAACTTCTGAAAGTGGATTCAAATTTCTCAAAGAATTTGGAGCTACTAAATGTTATACAATAGAAGCAACATCACCATATATTACTGAGACTCTTGTTACTGGAAAAGACGTCTGCTCAATATTCAAGACCGAAACATTATATAAAGCTGTTGCAATTATATTGGACAATTTTTCTTCAATTGAAGTTGTTTTAAGGTGCATTATTTATACTTTATTTTTATGAGGTTTAATTAAACTTTTTATTATTCTTTTATCTATCAGACAAAGTCAACAGTTCTATGGTGCTGAATTTTTAGAAGATGTGTGCATTTTAGATGGAAAAGATTTCAACATCTTCAATGGTAAAAATCTGTATTTTGGATTATCGTCTTCATTTATTCCTCTGCAAAATCATGGTTATGGACAATCTATAACACTTCATGTGGTGTCTGGAAGCGTGTTAATATTAGGAATACTTCCGACTGAAGATAATACTAAGCTTTTTCGTGAATGGGAGAGTAAGACGAATAGCTTACATTTTCCGTCAGATATACCAAAACTTTGTATTAAGTTGGAAGAAGCAGATAGTATTACCATAGGCTGTGGTCTGATATTTGGAATTTATTTTTTTTCAAAAGGACAAGTATTAGTATGTGATACATTACTTGCTTCAAATATTGAATTTACATTTTTAAACTTGAAACAAGAAAAAGTGTTAGAATTTGATCAATTGATGGTTGAAAATGCGTCTAAAATAATTAGTCAATTTAAGAAAATGTTTTGGTCATACTTGACTCCTATTAATATACTTCAACGTGGGCTAACATTTTACTATAATACCTTGTCCAGAATTCATAAATCATGGGACTTATACAAATATAACCTTCCATCCTTCATATCAGGAACTAATCATGTGCAAGAAATTGTCACTCAGGTATTAACTATACATTTACCTGAAGATATAACTAATTACATTCCAACACCAATTGGGGTTTACCATCTAAATACAACTGTTGGATTTCAAGATTTTTATAAATTTCTAGAGTCAGGACGCAAAATTTGCTTTACTAATGTAGCAAATGAGTTTGATAACTCTGAGATTCTTGATATTGGAAAAAATGATTCTATAGTTAATATTCCAAGATGGATATTCTTTTTTATGATTGATGATGATGGATATCTTCATTTGTTTTCTCTACAATACATTCCAAAAGAGTCATTGTTATTTTTGATTATTGGAGAAACAATTTCCAAAGATGATTTAAAGAAATTCCATGTGACTCCAGACTCACCTTCTGTATTCAAATTAAATGAACTGACGTTCATTTACACTGGACGAATTGCTGGAATTAATTCATGTATGTTTATTAATGTTGAAGGAAATTGTGAAGCACGAACTGGATTATATAGACAAAAGTCTGTTGTTGGATGCTATAATATTTATGATATTCAACCATTTCAAGAAGTTATTCTTCAAGATGTTAATTGTCCAAATGGTTTTGGTGTAAATGTTACCTCAGGCATTGATGATATTTATGTAAGTTTTAGGTTTTTAATATTTAGTATTTTAACGTTTAAATCTTAATATTTTTCTTTTGTTTATAGGGAAGAAAAAAACCATATCAAAAAAAATGGACAACTAATTTAGATTTAGAGTCGACGCTGTCAAGTATTGGTCATGTTGATGATCCAAACCTAATTGGTGGAAGAGAACATATAAGTCTAATCGACAATTGGGAAAGTACACATGAAGCATTTAATATTGCCCAAATTGAATCACCAAATGCATCATCTTCACCACCACTATTATCTGTAAGTTATATATATCACAGTTGCTAAATGATTAGAGATAATAATCCATGTCATTTTTTTATATACATAGGTTGCCATTTTGCAATCGAGATTGGACCACGATATTAGAAATGCAGCAAGAAAAATTAGCAAAAAGTATAGAAGAAAAGGACATAAAAGTGATTGTTCACAGGAAGTAAATAAAATGCTTATCGAACAATATGCAAGCCATATTTATGCTGAACAATTATTAGGACTACAAGCAATTAGTAGTGATAATTGGTTGATGTCCTTTCAATCTACAGAGACTAATTAAACTCAACAACAATAAATGTATTAGCTTTAAGAAAAGCAGTGGGAACTTTAAATGTGATAGCAAAAAAAAAAACAACAAAACAAACAAGTTTATTTAGAATAGAAAATTGACGTCATCATTAAATATTATCAGAAACTTTTACAAACTCTTCATTAAGGTAAGCTGATTTTGGTATATTCTACAAATTGTTAATAATTAGAACTGTTAATCAAGAAATCTTTTGTTTTTTCATTGTAGATGAATGACAAAAACCTAATATTAGAAAGTAAGATATGTCAACAACTTCAACAAGTATTAAAAAACATTCAAATGGATATCACAACATGTGCTTTTCAAACAACTCAAGAAATATTAACTACAAAATCTGAATTACTTGATATTGATTGTCTGAATGAAGAAATATGCATATCATTATTTCAAGAACAATTTCTACAACTTCTATTTGAAAAGCAACCATTATTGTTATTAGAACATCAAATATTTAAGACAAAAGACAACGAATTAGTTAAAATTGTAAGAGTACAAAAGAATAAATAATTGAATAAATGATGACATATAATTAGATATGTAGATTGGTGACTTGCGTGTATAAGAAAAAAATCATATTTTATTCCAAGTTCATTGTTACATTAATTTTTGCATAGTTTGGATCAACTTTTAAGCAAAATGCATTATTACAAGAATCTTTTGAATATTTTGTAACATTAACCTCATATACTTTTCCTGTTTTTGAAGTTAAATACGGGACAATAAAACTAAGAATCTCATGTAATATTGTAGTATCAATGTTATTACTATTAATAGAAGTAATATTTCTTAACTTTAACATTGTATTCTCTTTTTTCAATTCTTCTATTGTCTGTTTTATTTTTAACTCATCTAACTCTTTCTTATATCTATACATTCTTGATAAAGCTGCCTTTGACGTTTGTGGAGCATTTATAGACTTGGGTCTTCCTTTCTTTTTCTTATTATTTTTTATAGCTGTTTCAATACTATTAGGTAATAGTGCAATTTGTTGAAGATCATCATCTGTAAATCCTTTAAATATATTTTCTCTTAATGAATGAGTTTGACTTGATTTGTCACTGACAAACTGTAAACACTGAAAAAAGAGTAATTTAGATTGAGTTTATAATATATGTAAATGAACGAGTATCTAAAACTTACATGCGTCTTATTATTGGGTGATAGTACAGCATCTTTGATTGATGAATGGGTTGACGACTTTGGTACAGAATAAATGATATTCTCATCTTCCAAAATAGTCACATAGTACAAAGTAGTTGTCTCATTAATGATATTACACTTTTTGATATAGTAATTATCATAGACGTATACTACATTTTCCAATGTTTCATTAGATTCATTGTTTTTTCTCATTTCTTCAAACTTTCGCCTCATAATGTTCCTTGCTAGTATATGTTGATGAAAACATAACACATCTTCAGTGTAATATTTGACACCTTTACAATCTTTTAAAGTAATATTATAATTATCAATTTCAATAACTTGGCCGTAAACAATTTTCATTTCATCAACAACCAGTAGGACCCAGTCATTTAGTTTGGTTTGATATGGTACAGTATAGTATGCATCAGATACTAGCGAGGCATTATTATTATAAGAAACGAAATAATTTGAATTGTCTTGTGAAAAGAGAATTAATGGCTTCTTTAGTTTATCATTTTTTAATAATGTCGACATTAATCGATCTAAAAGCTTCAAATGTGCTTGGTTGTAATTGATCCAATTTAATATGACGTCAAACATTTTTTCTGAGTTGTTCTCCATATGTAATATACTTTTCTAATAAAAAAAAGAACAAAATTAGCATGCTGTAATGATAATTATAAAAGTCATCGTACATATATTCTTACAAAAATATCATCAATGGTGCTGACCCTTTCTGAGTATGATTTAAAACACTCATCCTTATCAGTCACCTATATATATATATATAGGTATTAAAAAGAAATCAAATAAGTACATTATTAGTAATTCATTTTTTTAAACTTTACTTACATGTTCTTTTAGTATATATTGTTTCATACAATATACAAGTCTAATAATTAGCAACAAATCATCACTCCAATTAAATAAGTCTGTATAGTCATTGAAGCGGATTAAACTTTCATTTTTATCTACTAATGATTCCATTTTCAGTAAACTTCAAAGTTCAGAAAATAATTTAACTCACTAAGTTAGTCTAGACGACTTTTGAATTTAGCGCCACACTGAAGGGGCAACACACTCTTGTATCAGCTGTACGACTTGACCACATTTTATAAATTAATTATGGATGATATTGGCGGATTTGTTTCTTATTGTTCCTATCATCCAGATATTTTAGTGGAATGTGGAAAACGAAAATTACAAATACTTGATGGTGATATTATAACAAATATATTTCAAAAGCTTCCTTCATCATTTATTACTATTAAGAATTATCCATTTTTTGGAGCAATGTCAAACAAGTATAAAGAAGAATTAGTCAAAAGTTTAAGAAGTGAAAGAAATAGTAATGATATTTGTGATTGTCTATCTTTTTCATGTGATTCTACACTGTCAACATGTGTAGAAGGATGTATCTGTAAAAATGCCACCATAAAATGGTAAACATTACTTTCTACTCTTGTCTACACTTTTTACATTTTCCTTTCTTTATTCATATTTTTAGTACAAGATTATGTAGTGAAGCTTGTAAGAATGACGACCTAAAGCTAAAGTACTATATTGGAGAAGTATTTGAAACGTCAAAATATAATTTAGGAGTTAGAAGTATTATTTATACTCCAAAGTAAGTTATAAATATAAATATAAATTAAAGTAATATAATGAGTGACTAATTATTATGAGTATTTATGGTTTTAGAGACTCCATCATTGGTCCAATTTATGGAGAGGTTCATACCCAAGCATCAAAGGCATCAGAGTATGCATATGAATTGAATACAAGTACACGAAAGAAGATATTTATTGATTTGAAGAATTATGGAAACTTTACTCGATTTATTAATCATTCTTGTCATGATGCCAATGCGTGTATAGTGAATGTCAATCGGCAAGATTTTCAACAATTATTTATTAAATCCTTAAAAAATATTCAAGTAGGAGAAGAAATTTTAATTAACTATCAAGATATTATGTAAGTGGATTATGTAACTTTATCATATATTTAAATAAAGTAAAAAAGTAATATATAAAATGTTTAATTAGGAAGAATAAAATTAGTGCTTGTAAATGCAGTACTTGTTCTGGAGAAAATATAATTCCTTTATTAATATCAGCCCATAATGAATTATATTCTATGTTGTTGGATGCTGTTGAAAATATAAAAAAAGAAATCAACAATGAAAATGTTTCAATGATTTCAACAATTTTACATGATGAATTTATTAGTAAGTATATAATAAGAGTTATTAGTATAGCATTATTTTTATTCATGTGTATTTTTTCCTGAATACAGGATTATTATATGAAAAGAGAAATAATGGAGAGCTGAATAAATTAATTAAAAAACAATGACATAAACAAGTGAAAACGTAGTAATAAATATTAGCAAATATAAGCATATTTAAAGAAAGTAAATGAATGTTTGATGTGATATCATGAGTTATTACTTGAATTATTATTTTTTAGATTTCATAATTACGTAAATAGATTGAGATTAATTTATTAACGGTCAATTTCAATACATTTTTTATTACTGAACTACATAACACATAAAGGTCTAACATTAATTTTCATTACTAATATTGATAGGTTTACATTTATGTTTTTTTAAAGCAGCTTCTCCTGTAAAGGCTCTGTTACAAATGCTACAAAGATAATTAGGATCTTTCGAATGATACATTGTATAATGATCAAAGTGAGCTTTTCGTTGAGTGTCAGTAAAATGTAAACATGTAATGTCATTAGGATTAGTATTTGGGTCAAGAACATTAGCTGAGACACAATAGATACATCTTCTTACTTTATTATTGTACCAACAAGTCGTTTTCCATTCATTTTTGTCAACACCATGATAGTCAGTAATGTTCATAACTTTTTTGACTCCATTCAATAAAAATGTAAAGTTTTCTCCATCTATTATTCTAGTATTGTGTAATCCTATATTCAAGTCACTGGAGGCGGTAAGAGCATTCTTTTTAACTGAGTTGTTATTTTTTGGTATTTTGGATTTGCTCTTGAAAACTTTGTCTATTTTTTCTTTTCGAATTCTTTTTGAAGAAGATAGATTTTGTTGATGTTGATCTTCTTGCTTTTTAATATATAATTCATTTAAACTATCCATTGTTGATTGCTGACTTGATGTCATGTTTTTATTTGGAGATGAGTCACGCTTCTTTTTTGATGATGGTTGAATTTCTATTGGTAGTGGAGTAATTACTCTTTTATTTGATGATGAAGGAATATGTTGTAATTCAGAGGAATGTGAAGCTGGAGACAAATTTATTTGATTTGATAGTACTGCTGAAATACTGCTAATAGCGTTCGTTTGTACTGCTACGTCACTTAATTGTTTGTTTATTTTCTCTGGACTTGTTTGACATTCTTTTAATTCTTGTTGAATGCTATTATCAGCAATGAGTCGATTGATTGTAGTAGTTTTTTCTTGTAACATATTCTGAAATAATTGAACAATTTCTTCAAAGCAATCAACTAAACATATATTATTACTATTCTTTTCAGAATTAATGCCATTGGAAAAATTATCCTTGATGTGTTTGCATCGATTTAATATTATTTTCTTTGTTTTGTTATGTTTGTCAAGCTGAACGGTGGTCTCTGTTGATTCGGCTTGTAATTTTTTTAGATCAACTAATAATTCTTGGAGTTGATCTTGCATCTGATTTCGATTTACTTCTTCTTCATTTATTATGTCACTTTTTTGTTGTAATAGTATTTTTAAATTAATAATTTCTTGTTCATTTTCAACTTTAATTTTACGTTCTTGATCGATGATATCACTTTTTTGTTGTAATAGTATTTTTAAATTATTAATTTCTTGTTCATTTTCAATTTTAATTTTACGTTCTTGATCGATGATATCACTTTTTTGTTGTAATAGTATTTTTAAATTATTAATCTCTTGTTCATTTTCAGCTTTTTGTACAATAAGATTTTTGTTTTCACTGTTTAATATATTGATGCTTGTTTGTTGTTGAATGAAAGTCAATTTGAACGACAAATTTCTTTCTTGAACCAGCTTTAATTGAGTAACTACTTGAGTTTGTTTTTCTTCCATGCTTTTCAATTCACTCTGGAGTAGGTCCTTCTCTTGACACACAGTGCTTAACAAACTGTCCAGTCCATTTTTCATAGTATAATCATATTCGTTTAAGCAAATTCCATAAATATACTTCAAAGGACATTCAAAATTATAAAATAATCCAATAGATTTTTCTTTCAATATTTTAATCTTATCTGGACGTAAAGCTCTATCAGAACTGTTATTTTGACATGTGTTTTGAAAAGCTTCCATTACTTTATGTACATCATCTTGTTTTAGCTTAGACTTGATATTACCTAACAAAAATAAAGACAATTTATGTATTTATGTAAGGAGACGTAATACAATACGTGATATTTCATATAAACTTACTGAGATTCATAGTGTACGATGGACGATGTTTTAATATTTCTTCTACTGATGCTCTCTTGTGTTTCTCGAATGCCAGCATCTGATTTAAGACACTAATGTAATTTGAATCCACACCTATTAATTTATTTTCCACCATCGAAATATCTAGAACTTCTTCTGTTGTCGTAAAAATATATTCTCCTTTACGTAGCATTTGTAAAATTGTTACTCCAGCAGACCATATATCACTAGCGAAGCTAACATCTTTCATAATCAATGCTTCTGGGGACTGGTATATTTCGGTTCCATAGTGTCTTTCATTTAGTAGCTGTCGGATCAAACAATATGAATAAACTCAGTCATTATAATGATATTAATTGCAATAATAAAAAAATATTAACTAACAGCTGAATCAGCATATACTGCACTACCAAGATCACTGAGTTTTAGGACAAATTCTCCATTAATTAATATATTATGTGGTTTAATATCGTTGTGAATCACATTAATTGTTTTCAATTGTTTTAATGCGTTAATTATTTGCCATGAAAAACTACATTTTAAAAAACTCGGTAAATCTTCTTCAATAATTATCATTAGAGATCCTGTAGGAATAAATTACAATATTGCTTTATATTAATTTATGCTATATTTATTACTATGTTATATATTATCCATACTATTACTATTCATTGTTAATCTTACCTAAACATAATGGAGAAATTGTGTTGGCACTTTCATCATCAAAAAAGAAATAACACAAATTTTGTATGTTATATAAATCTTTCTCTCTCGCTGCAACCATAACGTTTCTCTCCATCAAAACATCTTCGATAAAGTTAAATCCTTTTAGTACCTTCATGGCATAATATCTTTCTTGGTGACAACTGTGACGGACTTTAAAAACATTTCCGAATGAACCACTTCCTAATACTTCTAATATCTGGAACTCGTTTTTTCTGATCTTATATTCATTCGGTAAAATTGAATCATATATGTTCCCATTAATTGAATTTGTTGTCAAATAAGAAAGACGTAAAGCATCAAACAATGAATTGGCTTCTACGAGTTTTACTAAAATAAAAACAAACACATAAAACATTATATACATCAAGAAGTATCTAATAATAAAGGATTACCGTCACCCGTTGCTGGCCCATTTCTGAAAGCTTCGAGCTCCATTGATTAAGGTTAATTATACAATTATATCCTTGTCGAAAAGATAAACGAAAAAGAAAGACAGTCTTGTGGCGGAAATACAGAAAAACATCTCAAACTGAATATATGTTCGCGCCACATACAAGAAAGAATTCATTTTTTTAATGTGACTGATGCGCGTAATATTTGAAAATATCACATATATTGCTACAATAATTTAATTATTTACTAGTCACATGCACCCGTTCGTAACGATCATTTAGTGAAGACGTAAAATTCTACAAAATGTTTGATTTTTGAAATATTTTTAAAAATTTTCCGAAATAAAAAAAATTGTTGTCATGCCATTTTTTCTGAAGTGATGACATACACAAAAAAGTCCACGGACACATTCACGAAAGTAAGAAATATAGTCAATATTCATCGTTTTAGTTGAGTTTTTTATATAGCTTGTTATTAAAAATAACTAACATTTATAATTGTACTTCAATTCTAATGGGTGATAAGAAAGGTATGTCAGTCAACTAAAAAGTATTTAAAAACTTTATTAATGACAAATTATTAGCTTTGCAGACTAATGAAGAGAATGACAACGATGGTATTTTTGGATTCTATCAGAAACAATATAACAAAAAATCTGCTGTTGATTCAAATAAAGCTAAAGTTGTTTGCTATATAATAACCTCTCATATATTAAAGCAGTGTATGGCCGAAATAATTAACTCGTTGATAGGAACAGAACAAAGCAACAAAGAAGTTCCTTTATATAAACTCGTCAAGCAGGTCATGAAAAAAATGTCAGGTACTAAATATTTAAAATTATTTACAGTAATTTCGAGAACTGGTCTGACATGTTACTTATTATTGTCTTAATTATAGAAATCCTAAATGAAAAAGTGAACGATTCTCCAGCTTCACATTCCTCTGAATTACAACATATTCCTTCATCATCAAATAAAAGAGTAATTACTCCACTACCAATAGAAATTCAACCATCATCAAAAAAGAAGCGTGACT